>NW_006495273.1:1563057-1593491 GCF_000471905.2 Amborella trichopoda | reverse complement strand
ACTTGAAATCCATGTTTTTCTTATGTCCATGTATCTTGATGTCAAGATGATCAATTTGAAGACATTTGAGCATCAAAACAACCTATTTTAGTAAAAAATTGAAGGTAAGCTCAAATTTGATTGTTTAGAGCCTTGGCTCTATATAAACTTTTCCCTTTTCGAAAAGGGTTAGCAAACTGCGACCAGAAGCAAGTCACTGTGCTACCACCTTGACCACAACCCATTCCCACACTATTTGTTATTATTACATAAAGGGTATAGTTTCTATAAGGTTACAACCTTAAACAATCCAATTAAAGTGCACCTCTAAATTTTATCATAACATGTAGTTTTGGTGTAAAAAATGCTTAGGATTACCTTAAAATCTATGTTAATATCTAATTATAAAATTTTAAACTTTAAAAATAGTTAAAATCACGTAAATTTATAAACATATGAAAATTTTGAAAATGGACGGTCTAGATAATATGTTGGCAGATGCACTATTTATAGGACTCAAAATCTTTTTTTTTTTTTTCATATTCATACATTTCAATGTCGAGATGTCGAGATGATCAATTAGAGGGTTTTTCAATATTAAAACAACCTTTTCCGATGGAATTTTTAGATGCATTTTTAATTCTACATTTAAGGTTGCAACCTTATATACATTTTTTCCTTACATAAATAAATTGTTTCTATCGAGGCAGTTAATTAGTAGAACTCTTCTTGCCTCCCTTTTTTCCTCACTCCCCTTTTCTCTCTCTCTTAGGGTGTGTTTGATAATAGGAAATTGCTTTCAAGAACTTGAAAGTTATCTGTTATTGCAGATGTTCCGTGTTTGATAAAGGTTAGTATTTTAAAATGGTAAGTTACATGTTACTCTAGATCTTCCCCCACTTAAAGAAAGTTATGTCAAGTTGGACGAAACTTAACTTGAGAACTTCAATGCGGAAGTTCCTCGTGTGAAGACCCTCGCTAACGAAGCATGTTCCTCTCTAAGATGAAGCCTGCTCTCTCTGATCAAGCTCTCTCTTCTCTCTCTCTAATAAAGACCCTCACTTCCTGACAAAGCTCTCTTCTTCTCGATTAAAGCTCTCTATTCTTTATCTCTCTCTACTCTTGGTTCCTCTCATAAAGCTCTTTCTCCTCTCTCTATCTCTCTTCTTTATGCACATACTGGAGGACAAAGCTCTCTCTCTCTCCTCTTCTCTGCATAAGCTTTGTTTATATACTGATGCTCTCTCAACCGCTCTTCTCCCTTCTCCCCTCTCTCTCTCTCTTATCCTCTGTATAAGCTTTGTTTATGTAACGAAGCTCTCTCACACGCTCTTCTCCCTTCGCCCCTCTCTCTCTCTCTCCCTTGGTCCATTCTCTCTACAGAAGGCGTCTTCTACAGAGGGTATTTGCTTGCCCTCGACTGCCCTAACCACAGATAAGAGACCATCTCGCGCCTTCTCTTTGCGCCTACGTGCCTCCTAACAAAGATACATCTCAGTTTTTCCTCTCTCTGGTTTTTTGTCTCTCCCCTAATTTTTTTTCTCTCTGGTTTTTTCTCTATCCCATGGTTTTTCTTTTATCGCTCTGATTTTTTCTCTAGGTTCTGAACATGGTGAAAATGGATTTAGGGTTTTCTCTCAATATTGTTTTGTGATAAATTATTCTCTGTAGGGAAAAAATAATTTGGTTGTTTTTCTGGTAAACAGTTCTATGTAGAAACCTTGTCCCTTATCCGTCCCTTTAAGCCTTCCTCTCTCCACTCTAAGCCTTCCTCTCTCCACTCCAGGTAAATTTCACAATTCTCTTATTTTCCAAATCTTTTTTTCATTTGGTTTCTTCTAATGCATAGGTGACAATCATAACCATTTGGTGTCCCCTTTTTCTTTTTTGTGAATAAAATGCAACAGGAGTTTCTCAATGCGTCGAGTATTTTTCCCTCAGTAGATAAATATGGGAATATTATTATTTTTTTAGTTTTACTTAGCTCCAATTATGAATGTTGTAGCTATCATGCTCTTTTTGCTACCTTTCTTTTTTTTAATAAGTAATGCTTATGGGATCATGAAATCTGATATATTTTTTCTCTGATTTACAGTTATCATGTGGGTTTGTTTATATCTTTTTATGCAAACAAGAAATGCATGAATTACCAATATTTTTATTTTCTTATTAGTTTTGGTTATTTTGTATTTGGCTTTTTTTAGCATTTTGTATATGATATAGTGCTAATCTTGCTTCTTTTTTTTTCAAGCTTTTTGGAAATAAACATCTTCACCTAACACAATTAAAAGATTGAATGGTATTAATACTCTTCTTTTATGTGGATCTCTTCTTCCTTTACATAATGGGTTATGTATAAATCACAGTTGTTTTTTTTGAAGATGGTAGATTAATGAGTTTCTTTCTTTCTTAGTTTTCTGAAAACCTGTGAAGTTTAATTGCTATTGCTTACTATCTTGCTTGTTTTCATTCCTGAATTTGTTTTTCACCTAATGGTTTCCTTTGTTCCCATTATTTATTGAAATTGCTTTACTTTTTCTTTTTGTTGAAATTGCTTTACATTTGGTGTCCCCTTTTTCTTTGTGTCTTTTTTGTGACTGCTATCATCTGAAAATGAGATTGCTTAAATTTGATTCATGGTTAGCTTATTTTTTTTATTCATTGATAGTTCTTTTGTTGGTCGTAAAGAAAAGAAAGAAAAAAAATTGTAGTATTGCTTTCCTTTTTGCCATAGGTTTAGATTAAGCTTACTTTTTATTTTTCGATATCAAGCATAGGGTTTTATCTGACCATTAAGAACCAAAAAAAAAAACAACTTGTTATAGATTGATTGGAATTTTTTGCAAATAACAACATTTCTCAATGAAAGCAGCAGGAAATTTGTTGAGTTTATTATAGAATTTGAGTTCAGGAAATGGTTGAAGAATCCAATATTCAGATAGATATAACTGAGAAAGTAGAATTTGAGCATTATCAAACTTGCTTGCTATCACTTGACTAAAAAAAGGCTATTTTGAGCTTGCATTTTTTTTTTTTTGAGTTGAAGATCTTTCCTTTTTTTCTTTTTTTTTTGTGAACAAAATACTGAATTTAACTAGAATTTATGCATTTTACTGCTTGTATGTGCTCCAATTGACTGCCCTCTTGTTGATATCTTTATTCCTATATTAAGCAAATCTTTCCTTATTAGAGTTATAGTACAAGTTACTGGTTATCCTTATTAGAGTTACAGTACTAGTTATTGTGATTAAGCTTGTTTCAAGTTCCATTTGTTGGTTTTCATGTGAGCATCTATGAATATAAGAATTTTTTTCATACTTATGTAGCATCCATAGGGTTTTATCTTACCATTGAGAATGTAGTTATAGAATCAACGAACAAAAAAAAAAAAACTTGTAATAGATTGACTTAAATTTTTTGCAAATAACAACATTTCTTTAAAAAATCAACAAGAAATTTGTTGAGTTTGTTGTGGAATTTTAGTTTAGGAAATGGTTGAAGAATCAAATATTCAAAGAGATATAATTGAGAAAGTGGAATTTAAGCATAGTCAAGCATGTTTGCTATCACTTGGCTAAAACAAGGTTATTTTGAGCTTCCATTCTGTTTTTTTTAAGTTGAAGATATTGTTTTTCTATTTTTTTTGTGAATAAAATGCTGAATTTAACTGAAATTTATACATTTTACTGCTTATATGTGCTCCAATTGACTGCCCTCTTGTTGAGATCTGTATTCCTATATCAAGCAAATCTTTCCTCATTAGAGTTGCAGTACAAGGTACTGGTTATTGTGATTTAGCTTGTTTCAAGTTCCGTTTCGTTAGGTTTCATGTGAGCATCTATGAATAAGAGAACACTTTTCATACTTATTTAGCATCCATAGGGTTTTATCTTACCATTGAGAATATAGTTATAGAATCGGCGAACAAAAAAAACTTGTTATAAATTGACTTGAATTTTTTGCAAATAACATTTCTCAAGTAAATCAGGAGGAAATTTGTTGAGCTTGTGCTTGACATTCAATTGATATTTTATCCTAAAAAGTAAAATTCTAAAAATTAGGAAACTAATGATTTGGTACACAATAATGAATTAAGGTTGTGCTTGACATTGTCTATAGACTGCTTCAATTTTGAAATGCAATGAAGTTTATCATACAACATATGCTTCAATTGTTATACAAATATATCTCTCTAAGACCCTTCTCTCACTCATAAATAAACCTCTCTCTCTCTCTCTCTCTCTCAATCCAACGTACTTTACTTTCAATCGATATTTTATCCAATTAGAAAACTAGTGATTTGGTACACAATATTGAAGTGAAGTTGTGCTTGACATTGTCTATAAAATGCTTCAATTTTGAGGTGCAATAAAGTTTATTTCAATTGTTATACAAATATATCTTTCTCTATGACGTTTCTCTCACTCATCAATAAAATTCTCTCTCTCTCTCTCTCAATCCAATATACTTTACTTTCAATTGATATTCCATCCCAACAAATAAAATTTTAAAAGTTAATAAAATAAATAAATACTATCTAGGTCTCAATTTTAACATTTTAAATGTTGCATACTATTTCTAAAGCTAATCCAATACAAAATATCTAGAACTTCTTTAACTTTTTAGGAAGATATCAAACACATAAACCAAGAACTTCTTTTCCAAGAGGTTATCAAACACAGAAACCAAAAACTTCTTTAACTTCTCAGGAGGCTATCAAATACAGAAACCAAGAACTTCTTACAGTAACTTCTATCTTCTCCGCAATGAACTACTTCCGATTTACAATTCATGAACTTGCTATCATTTATCAAACAGGCTGTTAGTGAGCATTTACCTAATCGACAACTCGATCTAAAACTCTCCCTCTCTCCTAGTGAGCATTTGCATTGGATTGAACCCTCTTTCTCTCTCATCTTCATCGAATCGTCTAGTTCTTCACAGTGTGTTTCTAGCAAAGTGCATAGCTTTAGAGTGAACGGGCATCCTGGAATTCTCCCTCGCTCAAAGCACAATTTCAACATCTATGTATCACTTCAAATTAATGAATCATATATAAGGTAATCAACTTCAAATTAATGAATTATATATAAGGTAATCAAAGGATGGTCATATGTACTAAAAAAGATTCATCTTGTAACACATTATCTAGATTCTCTATTTTCATATTTTTCTAAGTGTTTGTAGGTCTCCTTGATCCACACTAATTTTTTAGTTTTAAAATCATAATTAGATGCGATATAGATTTTCAAGTTATAATTGAAATTTCCAACAGTAAAACTACATCTTTCGATAAATTTAAAGGTAGACCTTGATGAAATTGTTTGATGTTGACACCTTATGCAAACGGCACCCATTTGTATAATATATACGTGTATGACAGTGGGCGAAGATCTTTGACCATTTATTGGTGCAGATTGTTTCTCTTTTTTCAACTGTGTTTCTCACTCACACAAGGCACGCTTCGAGTGCTTTTCAAATATCTAATTGTATATAACCAGGTCTATGCTCCCGTGGAGCCATTATACACTTACTCTTACTCCTCTGTGTAAAAGATCTACTTAGGAGGCCGGTTTTTGTATGGAATTTTGGGATCCACTAAGAAATAATTTTGAGTGCATAAACGCTTAAATCTAACTAATCAAATTTGTATAGTCTATATTCAATGCAATTTTAGAGACATCATCCTTCTCAGGTACATAAAGTCTGTTCAAATTTCCTTTTTTAAAAAAATAATAATAATAATTTGAGATTGTCTCTAAGTCAAGAAGGTTACATCATAAAAATTTACTGTCCTAAACGTACTCCTACATAAGGTTGTACCCAAGTAAGTGAATATACAATAGAAATGCTTTGGCACAGTATCAACCTAATCTCGTCTCCAAATCCTTTCTTTACCGGAAACAAACAATAGCACTGTATCTTATCGGCTCCTAAGCTTGTCCAAAATTAACACAAAACAGCAACCTCTAAGAAAAATTCCATAAATAAGAAGATAAATATATCAATTAGAAAATCAGCTATGCAGACAAATCACTGCCAGAACGGGCAACAATCTCCAACTAGTAAGAGAAACAAAAAGATGGTACCGGCGACACTTAAGGCCACACAGGGCTTGCACTCTCAATTGTAGGCCTATAAAGTTCAGGCTGAATTTTTTTTCCAAACAAAAGGTAAATGATAAAGTTGTTTACTTTGGTACAAAAAGGTCGTGGCTATCTAAACATCATACATGAAATCAAGCAGCTCGAGGTATGCCATTGATTTGACGCCCCCAGAAAATCTTCTCATCTCAATTTTGATGCTAACAACACACCCAGCCATCCAATTTTACATCTCACCACTTGCGGTGTTTGTGTATAATTGTATCATGTGAAAGTGATTCCCTCCAAGGAAAAGCTTTTCAAATAAATTCTCACTTGATACAATCCTAGGAATTGATCAAACTTCTCTTTCTAAAGAAGGCTCCACTGTTGCGGAAAAGCTATAGGCATGAGGCATCCACTGGTAATAATTGTTTGCGTATAATTGTATCATGTGAAAGTGATTCCCTCCAAGTAAAAGCTTTTCAGATAAATTCTCACTTGATCCAATCCTAGGAATTGATCAAACTTCTCTTTCTAAAGAAGCCCTCCACCAATGCGGAAAAGTTATAGGCATGAGGCATCCACTGGTAATAGCACACACCTACAAACACTAATAAATTATAGTTACAATAATTCAAAAATCATTAGGTCAACTAGGGAAACTTGACTCCAAATCACCCAAGTCAACCCAGATTGGGGAGTCCTGATTTCCATATGACTCTTGTACAAGGAATCCCCCTCAGGTGAACTCAAACGGCCAGCATCAGGCAATTCCCAAGTCTCAAATTAGTATGAGGAATCACCTCAGTCAGGAGCAAGAGAGAACATGGAAATTCAGAGGTCTAAATCCTCTCTCTCTCTCTCTCTCTCTCTCTTCCTTCTAGTGGAGAAAAGGGCAGGCAATCCCTCCACATATCCTTCATGGATTTCTTCTTGTTTCAGAGGGGAGGACATCAGGCCAATGCAAATGGGGAGGGAATGAGACCCCCTCTATAACGCTGCACAGCAGACTTCTTCCCCTCACGAAGCTGCTTAACTTTACGTCCACTCCAAAATTTGGTAGTTTGCCCTAAAGTTGCTGGTTTTGTAAAGAAAATAGAACCTTCTGTATGCAGGTTTTTTGAGAGAGAGAGCCAAAAACTGAAAGTTTCCTAGAAAGATGAACCCCCAAAATATATGGTCTTAAATCTCTGATTTACTCTGATCTGGGAAGCATTAAAAGGAGGAAAAACTGTTGGAGGCTTGGGTTTTTGTAAACAAAGACGAGGATAATCCATGAAAAGGATGACAATATTGATGTCTTGGTGCATACCTAGCTCCCTTTAGAACATAAGAACCTAGAGGAGACATCTATCATTGGAAAGGTTGATCCATGAAGTTAAGGAAGATGCATCTTGCTTATTGGTACTAAATGGAATGTCATTGTCATCATCATCATCCGAGCCTTATCCCAACTATTTGAGATCGGCTACATGAATCTTGTTCCACCATTCCGCTCTTTCATAGGTCATATCCTCAATCAGACCATAGTTCACCATATCTCTTTGCACTACTTCCATCCATGTTATTTTGGGCCTTCTACTTACCCTTTTAGAGCCTTTCACTTGAACCAATGTTGTTCTAGGTCAATGTTGTATATGGCCAGACCTCCTAAGTCTACTTTCCCTCATTTTATCGCCTAATGGAACCATCCTTAAGTTCCCTCGGATATATTCATTTTGAAATCTATCCTTTCTTGTCTTACAACTCATCCATCTCAACATCCTCATTTCAGCTACACTCATTTTGTGAATATGATTTTCTTGACCGCCCAATATTTCGTCCCGTAAAGCATGGCCGGTCCTACAGCTGTCCTATACAATTTTCACTTCAGCTTCATTGGTATGCAACGATCACATAAGACTCCAGAAGCACATCTCTACTTCGTCCACCCAGCTTTAATTTTATGCACGATATCTTTCTCAGTTTCACCGTTCTCATGGATTATTGACCCAATATATTGACAATAATCTCTTCTTTTAGGTACTTCTCCGCCATCAATCTTAACTAATTCCTTGTTTCTATTTTTATTATAACTAAACTTGCATTCCATATATTGTGTCTTAGTCTTGTTAATTTTAAAACCTTTAGGTTCTAAAACATCCCTCCAAAGTTCTAACTTTGCACTGATATTGTCTCTAAACTCAATAATCAAAACTCTGTCATCCGCAAATAACATGCATCATGGTACCTCATCCTATAGATGCCTAGTTAACTCGTCCATAACCAAAACAAAAGACATGGGCTCGACATTGACCTTGATGTAAGCATACTACCAGTGAAACTCACTTGTCTCTCCACTAGTTGTTCTCACTAGTTAGCACTCCCTCATACACATCTCTCACCATGTTAATGCATACTCTAGATACTACTTTCTTTTCCAAGACCCACCAAATTAACTCTTTAGGTATCCTATTGTATGCTTTCTCTAAAAAGAAAGTAGAAGCAAAGTTTACTCAGAAATGCAATACACCAATAAGCTATCAACATGTGCGGATGCAAAGATAAGGGTATGCAATGCTGGCATTTGAGTTTTAACTAGTATGGCTAGCAACACAGCTGAAGTTTATACCAGTGCCATTTCTGTGTCAAAGGGGTTTAAAAGGTTAACTTTTTATGAAGGTAGCAACTTATTAAGATTCCTTATTTTCTATTTCACACATCAAAATCTCTGAATATAGAACACTAGTCACGTGAATGATAAAAGGAAAGGAATGACCTGTTCATGTACTAGTAATACATAACAGATTTCTGGTCTACCTTCATGATTTATACAAGTGTTTCAATCACTGTTTGAACATCTGGAGCATAGAGAGAGAGAGAGAGAGAGAGAGAGTTTGGCATGGCCATTATTATTCCCAAATTCTGATAAGTTATAAATAACAATTCAGGATGCTAAATACCAGAATAGATAATTCATGAACCATGAGAACTTGAACCCAAAAAAAAGAGAATTGCTTCTTTTAGCTTTCAAGTACGTACCAATACAGATGAATGTACACACGCATGTGGAAGTGTGAGCTAGCAATTTATGGGTGGGGGATCCTCACCAAGAAATTCAGATCGTATCTGCATCAGCAAGCGGCCAAGATAATTCAACCCTTCTCCTTCTCGACCCCCACCCCAGAAAAGATCATGTGGTGAAGCTTCAACCAGAACAGATCCAACAGTAGAAAGCAAGAGAGACTTAAGATGAGGGTAGGTGGAGAACTTGCACTTGAGAGCCTTGTACATGACATTGATCTTCAAAGTATCCCAGTCAGCTCTCATCTGGCAGAGAAAGGATAAGGATATAAGATTGTTAACCTATCCAGCAATAGCAGGAAAAGGACAAATATGAGATGCTGGAAGTAGATTTGGTCGCTTAATTTCTTAAATAAACAACATAATGAACGTTAATATGAGAGTATGGAGATGAATACTCTTTACATGAACATCACTTTGATGTATGGTGACAAGATGAGTGATATTAAGCTTGCTTCTATTAATGTATTTCATCAATGAAAGAATGAAGAAGAATTAAAGTGATTGCCAGTTCATCCTGGAGAATTTCATTACAAGATTTGCTCCTCTAGGCCATGTAATCATGCGACACCTTAGCTAGTTGACAATCTAACAAAGGGGAAAGCAACGAATAACTCCCATTCTTGATATGGAAAAGTATTTGAAATATAGCATAATGGGTCATATACATTTGCATGAATTAAAATATCCTACAGCTGTTTGACATAACCCCCAGTCATCTGCTGTTGCCCGCTGGTGGCTGAGGTGGTGTCAAGTAATTGTAGGAAACTTAAGAACTCATGCATTACTTTCCCTAGTGGAAATACTACAGGCTTTTCCATTTGCATGAGCAATAAGATTTTTTCTTTTTTGGGAGAAAAGAGTCAATAAGAACTTGTCGCTATGTTCCCTGTCTTAAGTCATTCTCACACCGCCATGTATAACATTGATTTTGAAATTTTCAATAAAATTTCAAATATTGGACTAAATCTTGTGGCATTAATACCATCTAACTTGATTAATAAGAGCTTGCTCCACTGCAAATGTCACGCACACGGATGTGAAGACATGCATAAAGAGATCAAATGCTCAAAAAAGGGAATACCAAATGAGGGTGTTGTCTCTCTGATGTCCTTCCAATGCGCGCAGCTTCCTCTGGGCTTCCTGTGGATTTTATTTCTCCCACACAAGCTCTTGCTATTGGATCATCAACACCCACAAACTTGTTCGCCTGCCCATGAGGAGTGGACAAACACACATGAAGGGATTTTGGTAACACAAAAGAGTTATGACATTATTTTTTTGAAACTATTCACAATATATTACTGGTATATACAATATACAAAAGTTCTCACAAGAAGTGAGTCTCAGGCATTCCACACACTGGATGCTCTGTACAAAAAGGATAAGTAATGCCATAATTGTCAAAACAATATATTTTTTTTATAGGTCCTTTTTTTTTATGGCTAGATCAGCTCAGGTTTTAGAGCATCCGACCCCTTAACTATGTTAACTCAATCATAAATGCCCAAAACCTAACAAAAAAACAACAGCTGGATAAGAAATGAGATAAGCAGATACTTTAGGTGGCTTCTAGAAGGGCAAAAAATTAGCCACGAGTCCGTGAAAAATACTTAAAAAGTACAAAGTCCAAAAACAATTGGCTGTTTACCAGTAATCAAGAAATTATAACTTTATAATTTACTAAAACAAGATATAACTTTATCACTAAGTTTAGACACATCCATGCATCAAAAAGGGTGAAAAAAAAATATTCATATACTAAATAAAATTTAATCAATCAAGCTTTCTATTTCTAACCTGATAATAATGCTCCACACTCTGCCAAGTGATATAGACTCCATTCTCATCAGGCATGTGCAAAGGATGTGAAGAAAAGTTTGAAAGAGCTCCATATGGATCCCATGTCTTGTAAAAGAAAATTATGTTCGCATCATAGGGATTTAATGTAGGATCTATGGAAGATGTATCACCTAGAGTTGGAATCACAGGTGTCAAATCAGGAATGGGCTGCAGGAATCCACTTATGAGCATGTCTGGACCAATCTGTAAGTCACGAGAAAAAAGTTGGCATCAGTTGTTGCTCAAATAGTTCAATGGCAGATAGATGAACAAGTACCAAAAACCCAATAATGAACATATTCATTATTGGTACTACTTGATCCTTTTTTTGCAGCAGCAGCAGCAGTTAATATATTGAGTGAAAGAAATATACAAAAGATTTAGAGAGAAGCAGCCCACAGGTTGGGTGCTCCGTACAAAACTGAGATACAACCAAAAAAGAAGAGAGCTATAGAACCAAAAAAATGCGGCGGAGGTGTAGATATACAAAATTGCAGAGACCAAGAGCTCAAAAAGGTGCCAAAAGAATCCTGTCGAACTGATGACCTCGATCCTTTATAATTTCAAGAAAAATTAGAAAGAAAATATAACAAAGCATTCTAGTGTACTAACAGCAAGCGTCCTCTATAATTTTCCAGTACAAACACTGCCTTTCTTGTATTTAACATAGTAGTGACATTGACATATTCTGTTCTTTTGTGGATGCATTATTTGCCCCTGGTTTCGCTGCAAGATACATTTTGGTCAATGTGTGTTTTGATTTCTGGGAAAATGCCATGTTTTGCAAGTGGGTTCAAAACTGGTATGTTCCGTTTTCATCTCTCAAAACACTGCAGCATTTTCTGTGTGCACCCACATCACAAAAGGGGTAAAGTGGCATCAAAAGGAGTCACTTAACCGCAAACTTGGTGTCAGCTAAAATGCCACCCCAGTAGTGCTGAAATATGTTCTGGATTGGCATCAGACTAGCCCTTAATATTGACTTTGAAAAGGAGTCAGAAAATCCCATATACCGATATAATTAATGGACATCTATGCCATGCATAAGGAAAAATTAGAGTATTTAGGACTGACCTATTTATCAAAGTCTGGCACATAGGATGTCTAGGCAAATGCATCGAAGGACATAATAAAATAAATAAGGGAGATAAACAACTCAGGGCAGCCAGAATGTGCCAAGTGCTACATGAGGGTAGAATACAGGAATCTTGGTAATGTCCCATGAAACCAAGCTTATGTAGCAGAAAGGATATGGGTAAGAAAGTAATAAACAAATAAACATTTATCTCAGTGAGCAATTTAAAATATGTAATCTTTACAGAGACTCATGGAATAAAATTTTATCAAACTATATTCGATGAAAACATTGAATGAATGAAACCTATTACAACGAGAACTTCTTTTTTATTTCTAGCTCTGTTTTTTGTCTTCTTCTTTTTTTCTTTTTTTTTTTTGAGGGGGGGGGAAGAGAGAGAACTGGGAATGGGTCTTCTATGGGCAGAATAGTGTTGACACAGCAAAGAGGCAAGGGGAAATAATATTATGAAGGGATCAGTGGAGGAATATCGAAAGGGGTTTTCATGTGGGTAAAAATTAATATTGCCTTAGTCCAACTTCAGACTTTCAATCTTTGAATTTGCAATTCAAAGCACATTCTAAAAGGGCCCCTACCATGTCTTTCTCTTGTTTGTGGTCGCAAGTGTGACTTGTTACTATGTAACAGAGGAAGGCTAGCCAAGAATTACTCCTAGCCATAAAGATTACAATGAACATTCAACAACAATAACTTGTTACACAAACAGCAAAATTTAAAAGACCCTTGCATTGACATTCTCAGATGCATCAAATCTGCCAAAAATAAGAATGATATATTCCAGGAAAATCCATTAAATCCATAGAATGCAAGAAAAGAAATAAAGTCTAGCTCCCATGGATGCAAAAGTCGTAGCACAGCTTTCACGTGAAAATATAAAATCGCAATAATTAAAGAGAAGGCAATGAAGTCAAATGTATTTGGTTTTAGTACCACCAGATAGAATGGAAAAAATTATTTACTGATTGACCTGCTCAAAAGAAACATCAGTCAAATTGAGCGCTTGAGACATCTCGACCATTCCAAGTTCACCAACAGGAGTAGGTGCCTTCAGTCCACCAACTATCTTTGGGCAAACAAATGCACACACCTGCAAAGGTATGCCACTTTGTCATAATCTGCATGCAGCACCATCTGTTTAAGTAAGCAAATATGGACAATTCGCACATATATAGAAACATAAATACACCTGGGGATTTCTCTGAGGAGGCCCCCAAGATGCATAAGTACATAACTACATGCATACCTACCTACCTATCTACCATGAGGAATCTACTCTTACTATTTTATGGTCCAATTCAGCTATCGACGCTTTTCCAAGTTAACTTTCACATCTGTCGGGTGTCATTTAGCTGCTCAGCATCAAGAAACAAACAGGCTAAAATATATGCACTGCTCGTATGAAGCAAAGTAGCTCGTGAGATACAGACTACACAAGTATGCACATTGCAGGTATAATCTAATCCTGTGTTCCATTTGATGCCCTACGCTGTGATACTATATATATCTACTACTCCCACTTTTTAAGGTCTCATGTTGAACTTATCAAAGCACTTGAGTGAAATAAGAACTGCACAATAGACCGATTCAAATTTGCCTCACTGATAGGCATTTAAGGTTTGACATGAATTTTGGCATTCCTTAATGATATTTCTAAACATCTAAGGTCTCTATGGAATAGTCACTTTACATTTCCAGCTTATGTTGGAAAATGCATGGCATAAATGCTGCTCCCACCTCACAGAAAACAGCCACCCTATATCTTGAGCTAGACAAGTAATTTAGGGTGCAAACAGAACTCGGTACATTTGATAAAATGCACATGAAGAGGAGAATCCATTTGGATAAATAATGACTAAAATAGCTGTTTTATACCCTAGACAAAAGAAACAAACAACAAAACCTCGAGGAATCTCGCCATTTTTGGTTCACAACATCTATCATGAGTCCTTTGAAAGAAAGGATCTCAGGCACAAGGTCAATCACAAATTTTTGAAGAGGCATGCAGCTTGAAATATTTTTGTTTATTCGGCAGCTTCAAATTTAATCCACTTTCTTCTTTTAGTGTTTCATAGGGGTATTAGTCTACAAGATTAGGACTCTGATTGGCTGGACATGGAACTAGAGGATGCTACATATGAAACTGCAGGTGCAACAGGTCAAGAAGAGTAAGCACCACAATCCATGAAGAAAACAATGAAAATCTAGAGGAAGTATATGACGGACGGATATCCTGGCATAAAAAAAAGAGGAAAAAGCATGAGCATGAAGAACAAACGCAAAAAAAAAAAAACCAAGTATATAACAAAGAAGGATATATACGCATAAAATGAACAAGATAAGGAGGTCTAACTCAGAAGGATATCTAGGCATATTTGAAAATATGAGGTCTCCCACTCCTTCACGTCCTCCCAACAGCTTATAAATAAACCATAACCCTTAAAACCTATGTCTTAAGTAGTTCTTACCCTTGATCTTCATATAAACTATCGTTCTTTTTGTAGGTTGATGACAAAAGGGTAGGTTGGCTGGTTTGGTTTTTGGGACAAACTTCATGGATCAACCCTTGACGTCCCTCACACAAACTTGTTACCTTACCAGGACCAAAGGTAGGTGACTTCATCTGATCTTTCTACTATTCTTCTTGAGACAAATCCCCTTAAACCCAAATGAATGCACCCTAAATTACTCCTAAACATTAATGATAAATGAAAAAATAAAAAGAAGTGCATGTGAGCATTAAGTAATGCTCAAAGTACCCTAGAAAAGAAGAAAACTAGATACTCACAATGAATTTTGGGCTGCAATTAGGACAGAAAATTAGGGCATCAAGTTTTCTATCACTCAAAACAGATATCAAGGATATGCCTCTAGGGCCAATTAAGTTGTGGCATCAAAGCAAGTGTCCATTCACTTTTCTATGTAGGATTGCCACACTTTCTGAACAAAGCACACCCAGCAGTCTCACTGAACATTTCACACTATGAAGATTATATACCTTCGGAAGCAAACCATAAACAACAAAACCGAGTTCATGACGGAAATGTGGTTGTAAGATCACTTTATACATTCCTTAGTTGTGAAAATTAATGAATTAACTCCATCCATGAATAGTAAGCGGCTAAAATGAACCTTGTGAATAACACCAGATGCAATAGCAGGAGCAGCTAAACCACCTCCACATTCCCACAAAATAGAAAGATAACCACGATCATAGCAATACTCCATAACATCCCTAGGGTTTAAGATGTCGAACTCTACTACTTCAACACCTTTTGATGCGAGTAATTTCTGGAAACTCTTGCGAGCCCCTCTTTGTGTCGTAACTATTGTATGTGCAACAGAGACATCCCAGAGGTTTGCAACTTCAGGAAGATTCAAAGATTGTGACATGACAATTCTTATAGGCAAATGGCCACCCCCATGTCTAGCCGTTAATCTTGGATCTGAAATATAAAACAAGGATCAACATAAATGCCTACCCACTTCAAAGGAAATGCAACCAAATAACAATGTGTATAACATGTATACCATCACGGCGCAGTGTATTGCCACCAACAATGACAGCGTCACTTCTGCCTCGTAATTCAAATACTCGTTGCCTGGAGAGCTTACTGCTAATCCATGATGCATGGCCACTGCTTGATGCAATCTTTCCTGTGAGAAACCAAGAAAACATATTATGTTATGACAGTAATATCATTTTTGTACTTTTGAGACTTGCACCTAAAGCTAGTTGTAAAAAAAAAACACACAAATTGTGAAATGGTAAAACAGTAACAAAAATTGATGTTAGAAACAGAGGAAAAGGAAATTCACGAGACAAACAGTCCATAAAACCATGGTATCACTCACCATCTAGGGTCATTGCGTATTTGAGGACAGAATATGGAATTCCATAAGCAGCTCTATAGAGTAAAGGAGCATTTACTACAAGGCAGGATTTCAGAGCATCCTGCAATATTTATTGGAAACATTAAGTGAATCAGAATATCGCACATTTATGAGTTACTTTTATGTCCCAAGATTGGATATTATTGTAAAGAAAGGAAATCCAAAGAGAAAGTCATGCAACAAATTTCTTCTAATCCGTTGGACTTAGTGCAACACTAAAGAGTATGGGTATGACATTCTTATAAGACGATAGACCTTGATTTTGTAAAGAAAAGAACCAAAATCAAACACAACTACCCATACTTTTAAGAAGATAGACCTTGATTTTGTAAAGAAAAGAACCAAAATCAAACGCAACTTAATAGACTTCCAAATAAGGTGAACTGTATATAGTTTTGCAATAATTACTTTCAACTGAAAGCTTTCTAGAGACAATCATGTTGCCAAAACTTTTAATTTCTTATTAATCCCTGCAGAATAATTTCCTCAATACTGGACTGAAATATTAATTAGAGAAATAGTAGAACCTAGAACATATCACAAAGTATTATGCCCTCTTTTGCCTTCTAAACATATGCTGGATCTTATTTGCAAATTGAAACCCAATCTTTGTCAGTTACTTCCTAACCCTCTCAGGATTCAAAGGTCAGTACAAAAGAAATATTATAATCATGCATGTTTATATAGATTTGGAGATATGCATATTCATAGAGGGTGATAAATCGCCAGGTATAATATGCATGTTTATATAGAGAATCATCGCCAGGTATAACATGCACGTTCATAGAGAGTGGCACATTGATCACTGGGTATATGAAGCACACGTATTTAGAAGCAACAATGAAGGTGATTAAATATGATGCACCAATTATTCAGCATCACATTGTTTGCACACGACCAAGTGATGGTTGTCAATATTAGAAAAGCATAAGTAGGCTTGCGAAATCATCTATAACTACTTTATTGTCCATCCAATTGGTCTTTGGTTATGATGAAGGCAAACTTTTTGCAAAGACCAGTGCAAATGCAGAACCTATGGGCTGCAGGGCATCGATACAACCTTTCAACAGAATACTGTTGCTGCAACAACTGTTTCTCAAGCCAAACACACCATGTTTCTTCTTCTTCTTCTTTTCTATTTAGTTTTAATAATAGTAGTAGTAGTAGTAGTAGTAGTAGTACATTTAGTAATAATAATAATAAAGAAGCTTAGTGTGCACCTCTACTATTCAAGCAAAATCCTATTTAGTTTTAGTAGTAGTAGTATTAGTACATTTAGTAATAATATTAATAATAAAGAAGCTTAGTGTGCACCTCTACTATTCAAGCAAAATCATCAAAACTGAGAAGATGTGCCATTTTTCTAGGATAGCCAATAAATTTCATTAGACAAAAGACAGAAAGTCAATAAATATTTAGGGAGCAAAGAATTGAGGCTCAAAAGTATCTTCAACACACATTTATTTGCTAACCTGTTTCTAAATTCAAATTCATGTTTACACTAAAAGAAGGGCTTAAACAGTTGACTTTCCAAGACTATTCCATCTTGCTAGCAATCTCATAACGTTCAAAGACATAAAGGACAAATATGCACCTGGACAGTGCTTAAGACCTCTTGGAAGAGAGCACATACTATTTATGTCCTCCATATTGCACTTTACATGCAACAAAGCTGTATTAGGCATTGCACCATACCCGTTAGAAGAAAATAAGACACCTTCACTATCTGTGAAATGACCCCCACCCTTAGTTTACAGAATGCCTTGACAGAAAGGCTCCTACAACAAACTCTATTCAAACCCCACCTTCACTATCTGTGAAATGACCCCCACCCTTAGTTTACAGAATGCCTTGACAGAAAGGCTCCTACAACAAACTCTATTCAAACTAATTAGCCAAGAGAGGCCCAAACCCAGTTTACCTACATATCTATGCATCTATGTCAATCGCCCAGACATCACTCCCTCTAGTGGCCACAACTACATTTAGAAAGCACGTTTACACATAGATAACTGTTGACTGTGGTGCTCCATGGCCACATGTACAGTTTCTCCTATAAAACCATCCATGGCTCCAATTTGAAGTCTAAATATGTGTTCCTCCACTTTTGAAGACTCGAAGCATCATAATGAGCACCAAAAGAATATTTTACTTGCTCCCGATCATAGCCGTAGTCAGTGATTAAGAATTTTTACATTTAAGATAGACACATAACATAGACATGAAGTTTAAACAGTTGGTTAAGCCACACCAAAGTTATTCAAGCTTACGTATCATAGAGAATAAACATACAAATTTAAGTTATTCAAGCTGCCATAGAGAATAAATCTACAAGCCAGTGTTGCATGTACCTTCTTTTGTCTGGTCAAGTCTTTCATTCCCATAAGCACATAAGAAACCCGAGCAACAATTACATATGCTCACGAGTTCCCTTCTAGAGAAACTACATTAAGATGTAGTTATTGAATATATTTCTTGTCTCAGCTTTCAGGGAAATGTTAACCACTTTGTGGGATGATCTGCCCCTCATCAAGGTGCAGTTCTCACCACAGATTTGGAAGATTAGTGAGTCAATAAGCTCTTTGGAACACATGAAAATAAAGAAACCTATTAATGAGACAAGATTTGTCATCGAAATGTGGAGTAGCTTAGACCCTTATAAGACGCCCCAAGACAGAGAGATACCTTGATGACTAAAATGCATGAGGGAACTAACCCTTTTTAAAGCATACACATGTATCAATCTTCTACCACTCAGGAATAGCAGAAGTTACAAACAGTTATACGTAATATCTAATGGATTTAAAATTATCAAAGAATACAATACTTAATGAGTCGACCACCTCAATAATTTTACTTCGCATGTCTTCCCCAAGCACGTCAACCAGCAGACCTTCACTTCTTAATGAATGGATTGCTTTCCCTCGAAAATGTCTCAAAGGATGCCTGAGACCCACAACAACTCTCGAAACTCCTGCCTAAAAAGCAAACATTAGCAACCACGCTAACCCTCAGAAATGAAGCATAATCCATTCATTAAATCTGAAACTCTTTTAACTATTTAAAGAGACCTGACCGAAAAAAAAAAAGCTCCACGAACTTGAAGTTCAACTGGACGATCTCATTATTATGCTCAGGTAGGTCTAATAAGAGTGAGGACTTTAAACTTTTTCTTAAACCATCCCAAGCCCGGGTAAAAGAGGTGGGTTGCGTCAGGTAGGCAGACAGCGTAAAACTTTGCCACATCTCATCATGAATCCTGAACCTATAATGGAGGAACATGATTCAGGTAGCCGATCCCAAATAATCAGGACAAGGCTTGGATGATGTTGATGATGATCTATTATGCTCAGGAATAGTATATAATGCTGAAATATATTAAATGTTAAAGTTGTTACCACATGTATGCAAACCATAATCAACAAAAATTTATATTACCAACCGTAATTTTAATATAAAAGCAGATGATTTCAAAATAAATTTTCGGAGACTGAAGACTGCATTTATATCACAATGGTCATTAAAAAGACAGCTGGCTTAAAATAACCAGTCAATCTCAACAGCACAAATGAGGAGCATTTCAAGCAGAAAGAACATGCAGAAAATTACTGCAGAGTATTCTTTATACAATGTTGGAAAAGTCTAAGCGTGCAATATGTATTACTTGGGTTGCTGTGACTTCAAAAAAATGTTCTGAACATGTCATCTTAATACACGAGGGATCTCTCTGTTAATGATTTAGCGGAGGCCTGTAGGAAATGCTTTAATTGTTCAAATGCAACACCACTGCATTAAGATCATATAAACTCTCTTAAACACCAATAAGCTAAACCACCATTTCAATTGCATAGAATCATTACAGACAAATATTTTTAATGACCATGACAAGCTTATCCTAGGATTGCATCAGTCCCCATTCCCCAAGCTCCCTGATGTTCAAAAGATGCCAAGCTTTTGAAGAAAATAATAAGTTCCAAGGTCCCAAATTGTTACTAAAACTCTAAATATACTGAATGAACCTCAGACAGCAGGATGTAATCCACTCTATTGAAAATTTAAATGTGTCTCAGAGAAACCAGTATGATAAATATCCAAAAAAATTGCAAGGTATTTTAGTAAAATCCATGGAAGTACAAAGGATTGTAGCGAACACAGAAAAAGGACAGACAAGTAGATGAAAGTATGAAATGATCTGTGCAATTGTGACAAACAAAATTTGAATTGGGAACTGTCACAAGATTGCAATACATGAATCATTGAGCAGAATGTTCCTCATAACTGCCTCAGCCCATCCTTGGACAAGAGTGTTATCTTTGTTTTTTATTCCGATGTACAGGGTCTCCCAACCGTTTTGTATAGCATCAGCTAGAAAGCATTTTTGAGGTGTAAAGACCACCCATCCTGTGGGCTGCCTGATTCTTTATGTGACTCATACACACAATACAACAGGTAACTGTTTACAGGAAGAAAAAAAAAACTGGCTGATAATGTGAATAAATGCTACGAGGATCAAAAACAGACCAGTCAGTCCAATTCTGCAAGGAACTTTGTGAAAGATAAGTTACATATCCCTATTCCATTCTATCATAAATGCAATTTCTTATGACCATAATCTTTATAGATGCTTAAATTCTTGTTTCTAAAGTTTAAACAATATTTTTTGTGTTTGAAAGAGAATCTCCAATTCGCAACTTAGTAAGTTGACTCAGTACAAGCCAATATTGTTTCTTTAAACATGCTTGAAGGAAAAGAATTTGCACTTGAACAACTCAATTCCATAGAACTGGTAATATAATAGTAGAAGGTAGAGGATGCATAGATTGACACTTGCAAATGAGGTGATCGAGAAGAACTGTGTACTCTGCATGAGAGAACTTGACTAGAAAGTCTAACTCTGCTGGGTGTAGCATCAAATCGGGGATAGGAACAATAGTCAATCATATTATTCATCAGTGGCGCTGCAAGTATGCACAGATAACTAAGTGTATCAAGAAGCCAAATGCAAAAGGAAGTAAGAGGAATCTGGGAAGCAACCATGGCACTGATATGTATGTCTCACTTCTACAAACAGTAACAACTAAATTCCAAACTTTTTATATGACAGTGAAGGATCGAAAATCAAACAATATGTATGTCTCATTTCTACAAACAGTAAAACTAAATTCTAAACTTTTTATATGACAGTGAAGGATTGAAAATCAAACATCCTCACAATGTTAACGAAGTGCCAGAAAAAATAGGAAAGCTGTGTGCGTTAATTTACTTCTCAATCATCATCATCAATCATCATCCTCGTCATCATCATCAAAGCCTTTTCCCAACTAATCGGGATCGGCTAATTTGCTTCTCAATCGTATGGGATCCATATTCCATCATGTTATATAGATCCTAGAAACTGCAAATGTGTAATTGATGTCATGATATTTGTAATGGTAATATGTTGCCAAACAAAGTTATGTGTGTGAATGTATTATTGATGACAGAGTATAACAGGCGAGAGAGATAAACAATAAAACGGATACAATAACAGAGAGAAATAAGGGTTCAGATCAGGTTAGGGAGAAAGAAGTAATAGAAGAAACCTGGATGAGAGCAGATAAGGCACTGTCATCGCCATGGCAATCGCCCGGCTCTAAGTTAAGGTATGCAGTGGCACCCTTGCACAGCTCCCCTCCGGCCATCTCCACCGCCTGCAGTTCCGCACATTTGGTGCCCTGCGCATAAAGGAACCCCTCCCCTACTACACGCTCTCCCCTCGCAATCACGCAACCAAAATTCGGATGTGGGGATGTGCACCCTGCCGACTTGTCCGCGATGCCGGCAGCCCTCTGCACGTGGGCGGCATCTAATGCATGGCCACTGAACGGTGTACCCCCCATAGCAAGTGCCCCAGCACCACAGGATAAGGCCATGGATGGTGATGGGGTATGTTGCAGTTTGTAAAACAGTCCGCTACTCAATCGCTGCTACAAGCACTCGGCTTCTATATTCTATGTGCAGAGAAGACGACTGTAACACCAGATAACCAAAATGAGAGCTTCTTGAATTCTTTCTTTTGTGGCTTTCTCGTGTGAGGGTGGAGAGAGAGAATTGAAATCCGAACCGTGAATTTTGAGAGAGACTTCAATGCTGAACTGTAAATTTAGAGAGAGAGAGAGAGAGAGAGAGAGAGTTCAAAGCTGAATCGTGAATTTAGAGACAGTGTGCGTTCAAGCTGTGTCATGGATATAGAGAGAAAGAAGTGAGAGGGAAACAGGGGAAGTGAAGTGAGAGGCATGAGAGAGTGAATCGAAGATCAAGCGAAAAACAATAGCGATTGGGGATGCGTGGGGGGACGTACGTGGAAAATGGTGTGAAATTTTTATTCAAAAAAAAAAATTAGTTAGCTTTTAAATTTGGAAAAGTTCATACGAGGTTGCAGACTTTTTTTTTATAGCAATAAAGTTACATTTATCCATATTGTCCGTATTATTTTGGTTTGGATATTATCCTAAAAGAAAAAGTTTATATACGTTCAAGGCTCTAAACAATCAAATTAGACCGCACCACAAAAAGTTCATTAAAAGATGTTGTTTAGATGCCTAATTATACTTAAATTGATCATCTCGACCTCAAGAATAATGGACATAAAAAAAATTAAATTTCAAGTTTTGAAAATAATGCATTACATTTTTTTACCGTCAATTTTCAAGATTTTCAGGTTTTCATAGATTTGCTTGATCTACATTATTTTTTAAGCTTTAAATGTTATAATTAGAGATGAAAACATATTTTAAGGCTATCTAAAAGATTTTCAATATTGAAACCATATTTCTCGATAGTAGTTGAAGGTGCGCTTCACTTTGATTGTTTAGAGCTTCAGCTTTATACAAATCGCACTCTATCTTAAAATATGTGTCACATATTTATATTATATATAAAGATGTATTAAATCTATATCATCCAAATAAAATAGACATTGTAGAGTATGGTAACCTTATTTTTACAAGTAATGTTGCATACTTATACAAGTTGAACCTTTTAATATTCATATTTTTTTACATATTCATATTCTCCATGTTAGAGAATTTTTTATACCTACAAAATTAGGTAGACAATAAATATGATAGGCGGAGGCAACCAATGGTATGGAGTCTGGACTGGTTAGGGGGTGGGCACCCAAATACTTGGACGGCCCTAAGGGGTATGTTATTTTGTGTATGTGTGTTTTGTGAATGTGTGTGTCTGTATTTGGCAGCCGCCCAGAAACCTGGGCAGCCCTGAGAGAAGGGGATTGGGGTGGGGGCCATATGTTGTTTTGTATGTGTGTGTTTTGTGAATGTGTGTGTATACATGCGTACGTATGTGTATATGCGAGGTTTCACATGAAATTCTTGAAGATCATCCCTTTTTTCGTTTTGAATATATATTTGTCAAAGAGAGGTCTCAACAAACACTTAGAGTATATGTCGAGAGAGAAAGAGCGAGAGAGAGAGACTGTGAGAGAGGGACCTCACATCAAACACTTCGAGGTCATATTCTTCTTTTTTTGCTTCTTATGTATAAAGAATGAGCATATGGGTACAAGTGTATCTTTGTGTGTGTGTGTGTGTATGAGAGAGAGGCCTTACATTTAACACTTAGAGTCCATCTTCTTCTTCTTCTCATAAATAAATAGAGCACATGGACTCGAGAGAGAGAAGGGCAATATCATAATATTTTTTTGTTTGGGTGGATTTGTATTTTTTTTTAAGGGATGGCACTAGGTGGACACCCAAGCCACCTCAGCGCTTGCCTTAGGCATGCTTGCTCATACCCCACACCATTTATGTCGGCCAGGCAGCCTAGGTGGCTGGGTGGCCTGACTTTTTTTCAATGATATTTACATATGAGTCGTAGAACTCATAAAAACCGTGTTTAATCTTTAACACCTTCCTATTGCACTCGTATGCTATGACGCTTAGGGTTTTGATAGTCTCCAGCACCTGTGAATTTTGGGATATAATATCTTCAGCTCATAGATTAATTTCAATAACAAAAACTACCTAATTGTACCCTCTATATACTTTAAAAATAATAATTTATCAATATTTAACCATCCAATTTTTAGATGGTAATATCAAAGTGTAAGAAAACACAAATTTTAAATTGTTTTTTCAGAATAATCATCCAGAAATTATTAAATAGTTGCTAAAATTATAGATTGAAAAAAATCATCCCAAGTAAGTCTCCCGGCTAAAAAAATAGCATGTGTGCTCTTAGATTAATTAGACGGGTAATGAATGAGGGGAAGTACAACAAAAGACGGGCCCACCTACCATGTGTGAGGTTTGTATAATGTGCCCGCCTAATACTTGGAAGTAAGCCGCACCTCTATTGTTGGGATGTACGCACCTCTATTGTTGGGATGTAGTTATGGTGACAAAAACCTTATGATCGCTCGACAATCTATTTTTATCCAAATTGATGAATTTAAAATTTCTTAAAATATTACAAGTCGAGTAGATCTATAAACATTTGAAACTATTGATAATAGACTGTCCACATAATTTATTATATGATGCATTCTTTTTAGGACTTTAATTTCTTTTTTCCTTTTTATTACACATCTTGAGATCAATATGATTAAATTGAAGGGTTTTCTAACATCCAAGCACTAGTTTCTAACTGATTTTTTTTATGTCTACCTTACTTCAATGACAAAGTTGACATCTTATACCATCTTTTTCCTTTATTGGACGATGAATTGTAAGATCCGTCTCAAGGAAAATGTTTTCGCATGCAGCCTTGCTTCAACAAGGATGGCTACAGCCCCATTGTCTGACAGATAGTTCCCATTTTTGAAAGCATATCTATAAGTGTTATGAAAAACTTGAAAATTGATGGTCTAAATAACATATAATATGTGTTACTTTTGAAAAAGTACACAAAACATTCTATTTACTTTTGGCGTAATAGGTCACAATCACGCTTATCTTTCAGATTTCAAATCAAGTGATTGTAAGAATGTCATTATCTAGACCCGAAGTTCAAAACACAATTCTATAACTTCATGACAAATCCCAAGCTATCAAAATTGATATCTAATGACTATCAATAGTTGTGATCACCTTCTAACAAAGATAAAACGGTGTCACTGTACACAATCCTATCAATTATGCATTCTGAAACCTCTTTTTCATGTCTATGCATTTGATCTCATCAACTAATTAGAGTGTTTTCGAATAAAATTTTTCCACTGGATTTTTTAGGTATGTTTTACTTTTATAGTGGAACGTTGGCACCACCTTTAATTTTTTTCCTTTCTTAAGTGGTCAACAATAAAATAAATTAGGGAAATTATCATAAATATTTCTTAGTTTTTTAGGTAATTAAAATCTGCATTACACTTTCCATACTTTACATTTATTTTTCCACTTTTGTGTGTGTGTATGTTTTTTTTCCTCTCTCTCAAAATACAACCGGTTCGAAACTCCAAGTTCCCAATCGGTCTTTTTTGGGGAAAAATACCCTATTTTTTCCATATTTTTAACTTATATATCTCATCAGGCCCAATAATTAAAAATATTACTTGTAAACAAAAGGAGTCCATCTTTTCTATCTTTCAACCGCTTAAACCCTTTTGACCATGTATTATTTACCTCAACAAATTATAAATGACTCAATCTATCTCTCTCTCTCTCTAAAACTCAATATCTCTCTCAAAACTCCATCTATCTCTAAAACCCAAACTCTATATCTCTCTCACACATCATCGTCGCTCTGTCTCTCTCTCAAAACTCTATCTCTCTCTCTCTCTCTAAAACCCAAACTTCATCTCTCTCATACACATAAGGTGTGCTCATGTGCGAGCTCAACCTCAAGCTCAAACTAGACCCCTTAGCTGATAAACTCACCGAGAAGCGAAGAGAGATAGATGGAGTTTTAGAGAGAGAGAGATAGAGTTTTAATAGGGTGTCATTTTAGTGTTTGTTTGAGTCAAAATTTTATGATGAAAGGGATCCAGGGGGTTGTGAGATAAAAAAGATGGAGACATTTTGCTTACAAGTAATATTTTTAATTTTTTGATCTATTGAGACATAGAAGTTAAAAATAAGGGATAAGAAGATATTTTCCTTTTTTTTGTTTTTCTAAATGATATGTCAGTTCAAAACTTGATGTTCCAAATATACCTATTTGAAAATTAAGGTTGATCATAGGTAGAGTTTCATTTGTTCAAAGCTTGAAGTTTTGAACCTAGGACACATGTATTTTTTGAGTGGCATATTGTGAACTTGAAGTTCCAAACCACTCAAATTTCATTTTATTTTTAAAAGTCAATTTGTGACCGTAAGTTTCAAACTCATTTATCAATTGTAATGATAATAATGATAACAAATAATAATAATAACAATAACAATAACAATAACAATAACAATAACAATAACAACAACAACAATAATAACAATAACAACAATAACAACAATAATAACAATAACAATAAAATAAAATAAAATAATAATAATAATAATAAAAGCGATAGACCATAAATTTGAGTTCCAAACTTACAGTGTTTGAGAGAGAACATAAAATACAAAATATGAGACATGGATGTAAAATATAAAAATGAGAAATGCTTTTTAAAAATATTTACTAATTGCCAAAAAAAACTTACATTTGCATCACTAAGTAGAATATAAGAATATGGGTAACTTTTAAATAGGGAAGTCATCGATGATTTCCCTTTGTTATTTAGTAAATAATTACTTTTAAACAAGGGCTCCACCATCTCTTAGGGATTTTTAAGTTGAATTTTGATAGAAGTTCACAAAGGAACTCAGGTTTGAGGTGATGTCTATGATTGGAATGTGGACATTATCTTTACCTATACAAGACCAATTGGGGAAGCTACTACACATCAAGCTTGATTGCTTGTTCTTCTCTAGGGTCTAAAAATTATTCAAAGCATAAATCTGGATAGTTTTTGTATGATTGAGGGTGATTTGTTGAATGTCGTCCAATGGTGTAAGAGAGAGTTACGCGTTCGTGGAAGCTAGTTTCTATTTGGTCACAATTTGAGGGTCTCTTTTATCCATATGTGTTGGGAGGCCAATTCTTTAGGAGATTGTTTGGCTAAGTTTGACTCCACTTTGCCTTCTCTTGTTATTTCTAATAATGTAATCTCTTTTGGATATTTTTCATTCAGCAATAAAAGGTTCATATTCTTAAAAAAACAAAAGAAAAAAATAAGTAATTTTAAACAAGGAAGCCCCAAATAGAAATAATTTTTTTGGTGCAGCCAAGCCCACATCTGTTACTATGCAAGCCGAAGATCTACACCGTCCACCAAAACAAAGTCTCTTTAGTAATAGTCCTCCAAAGAAAAAGTAAAAATCCACTATTCAAATTTTTATTTTTAAAAAATCATTTTTAGTTTTAATTTTATTTTATTTTTACAAATTAATGATCTCCATATTAAATATTATATATTCCCTAAAAAGTAAGATCAAATTTTATTTCTAAAATAAATTATTAAGGGGCCCGTATGGCAACTACATCTCAAAGAGAATGCACTATTCATGAGCCTTAATTACTCCCTCGCTTTATATGAGCCCAATAAAGTCTCTTCGTGGGCCCAAAAACCCCCACTCACACCGCACAACCCAAAAGCAAGAGGAATAATGTTTCATGCAGTGGGAACCGCATTTCTACATTTGCGGTTCCCGAGGTATAAATAATTCATTTAAAAAATGGATGTAAATAGGTGATCTATCTAAAAACAATTGAAACTAATAGTCCAAATGTTATTTTAATAAAATATTTTTAAAAAATTTTAAAATTCATTTATTAACATTCATGATCTCCATGTTAGAGATTACATGTTCTTAAAATTAAGACTTAATAGAATTATTATTTGAATTTGAATTATTTATTTATTTATTCATATTCATGATCTCCATATTAGAGATTATATGTCTTTAAAATTTATATTTTACGCTTATTTTTTCGCTTTTGTGTTTTTTTTTATCGTCTCTCTCAAAATACAATCGGTTAAAATATCCAAGTTCCCAATCGGTCTTTTTGTTTTTATTTTCTTTTTTCTTGAATGACATGTCAATTCAAAACTTGATGTTTCAAATATACCTTTTTGAAAATTAAGGTAGATCATAGGCAAAGTTTCAGTTGTTCAAAGTTGAAAATTTGAACCCAAGACACGTGTATTTATTGAGTGACATATTGTGAACTTGAAGTTCCAAACCACTCAAATTTATTTATTTATTTATTTAAAAGGTGATTTGTAACCTTAAGTTTCAAACTCATTTATCAATCCTAAAAAAAGAAAAAAAGAAAAAAAAAAGGAAGCGCTGGATCATAAATTTGAGTTCAAAACTTACAGTATTTGAGGGAGAACATAAAATGAGACATGGATGCAAAATATGAAAAATGAGAAATGCTTTTTAAAAATATGTATTAATTGCCAGGAAACTTATATTTGCATCACTAAATAGAATATAAGAATATGGGTAACTTTTAAACGGGGAACTCATCGATGATTTCCCTTTGTTATTTAGATAATAAGTACTTTTAAACAAGGACTTCACCATCTATAAGGACTTTTAAGTTGAAATTTGATGAAAGTTTACAAGGGAACCCAAGGTTGTCAAGTATTGGGTGATGTATGTGATTGGAATGGGGACATTATTTTTACCTATGCAGAACCAATTGGGGAAGCTACTGCAAATCAAGGCGGATTGCTTGCTCTTCTCTAGGGTCTAAAAATTATTCAAAGTAGAAATCTAAGTGGTTTTTGTATGATTGAGGGTGATTTGTTGAATGTCATCCAATGGTGTAAGACAGAGTTACAGGTTTCGTGGAAGCTAGTTCATATTTGGTCACAAATTATTGATCTTGCTGAAGTTTTGACAGTCTCTTTCGTCCATATTTTTAGGGAGGCCAATTATTTAGTAGAATATTTGGCTAAGTTTGACTCCTCTTTGCATTCTCTTGTTATTTCAAACGATGTAATCCATTTTGGGTAATTTTCATTCAACAAGAAAAGGTTCATAACATTCGTAAAAAAATATATATATACTTTTAAACAAGGAAGTCCCAAATAAAATGAATTTTTTTGGTGCAGCCAAGCTCACATCTGTTATTATGCAGGCTGGAGTCCACCAAAACAAAGTCTATTTAGTAATACTCCTCCAAAAAAGTAAAAATCAATTGTTCAATTATTTTTTATTTTTTATTTTTTTAAAAAATAGTTTTTAAATTTTATTCATTTATACGGATTAATAATCTCCATATTAAATATTATATATTCCCTAAAAAGTAGGATCACATTTTATTTCTAAAATAAATTCGTAAGGGCCCACATAGAAATCGCATCCCAAAGAGAATGAGCTCTTCATAAGCCCAAATTCCTCCCTCGCTTTATATGAGCCCAAGAGAGCCTCTTCATGGGCCCAAAAACCACCCTCTCACAAGAGGAAAAATGTTTCATGCATCGAGGACCGCACTCCCAGAGGTATAAAGCATCCATTTAAAAAAGGAAAAAGGTTTACGTAAGGAGGCAACCTTATAATGTAGAGCTACGGATTCACTTAAAAATCCATCGGAAAAGGTAGTTTTAATGTTGAAAAACCTTTTGATTGATCATCTCGACATCAAGATGTATGACCATGAAAAATAAAAAGGTTTTAAGTCTAAAAAATAATGCATTTTATATCATATTATATACACCGTCCATTTTCAAGAATTTTATATGTTTATTGATCTACTTGATTTTAACCATTTTTAAAAATAAAATTTTATAATTAGATATAAAAATAGATTTTGAAATAATCCTAAGAACATTTTACAGCAAAATTATATACCATGATAAAATTTGAAGGTCCACCTCTTTACACCTACGGATGCGTCCGTATGCAAACTGTACCCTTTAAAAAATGAATGTAAATTGGTGATCTATCTAAAAACAATTGAAACTAATAGTCCAAATATTATTTTAACATAATTATTTTTAAATTTTTTAAATTTATTTATTTATTGATATTCATGATCTCCGTGTTGGAGAAACTCATTTCTACCGGGACTCATAGCCGTCAAAAACAAAATAAAATTCTACGAGGGGTCCAGGACATAGAGTAGCAGTCAAAAGCAAACTCATTTCTATCGGGACTCATAGCCGTCAAAAACAAAATAAATGTCCAGGGTTCTAGAACTCATAGTCATCGAAAACAAAATAATGGATTTAAATTGGTGATCTATCTAAAAACAATTGAAACTAATAGTCCAAATATTATTTAATATAATTATTTTTTAATTTTTAAATGTTCTTTATTTATTGATATTCATGATCTCCGTGTTGGAGAAACTCATTGCTAACGGGACTCATAGCTGTAAAAAACAAATAAAATTCAACGAGGGGTCCAAGACTCATAGTAGCCGTAAAAAACAAACTCATTTCTACCGGGACTCATAGCCGTCAAAACAAAATAAATTTCTAGGGGTCCAGT
>NW_006495273.1:1544294-1557261 GCF_000471905.2 Amborella trichopoda | reverse complement strand
GAGAGAGAGAGAGAGATTTGGATCCACTGGAACAAGACATGGCTCCAATGGTGGGTAACATTCTTTCTTATTCTTCATAATCATCCAATAGTACAGTGGATAGTGATGACCCAATGGACTATGATTTTTCTTAGCCTGTCCTATTAGTATGATATAACAGGTGTAATTCTATAATATGCTTCATACAGAGCTTCTTCACCGCTAGCAATGAAAGATGAATACATAGCTTCATGAAACTTAAGCCATGGCATAGACATTCTTTTTTAGTCGCAATTCACTCCATTAAGACTACAGCCAATGTTCAAGAAGGCGGTGGCACCAACCTAGGCGGATTGGCGGCCTTGCCGCCAGGGGGCCCAGGCGCCTGCTAAGAACAAGGGGGGACCCCTCCCCCCCTCCTCTCTCTCTCAAAAGCCAAACTTAAAAGGCTTAACATTAAAAAATGCCCACAAACCTAGGAGCAAGGGTGCCCATGATTCTGCTTGATGCGGCCGCCTAGGTGAGCACCTAGGAGCAAGGATGCCCATGATTCTGCTTGAGGTGGGCGCCTAGGTGAGCACCTAGGAGCAAGGACACCCAGGGCACCCACTTAGGCCCCACCTAAGCATTTTGGCCTCCTTGATAGTAACCACATTTTCTTAACTCACTTTTTGGCTGAATAACCTTTTCTATCTCACTTGAGTTGTCCTCAAGCTTTTATTAAGCACTCAAGCAATATATGTTAAACTGCACCTTGTTGTTCTTTATGTATCGAGAAGCCCTTCTACACAATATGCTCTTTGAATGGACTTCCCATTCATTTTATCATCATGTATACTCTGAGCGAGTGTCAACTGCTGTTGTATATAATCTTTTAATGTGTTGTGGAATTTTCTATTGAATGCCCTTCTATAGGAGATATAAAGAGTTGATGGCCCAATGCAACTTGCTGGGACGGGGAGAGAGTCGTTCATTTCAAAAGTTTGAGAGGGCTATTGAAAAGATTAAGAAGCTGAAGGTTCTCCTCCTATTTGATCTCTTGGATCAGTTGTCTTATTACTTTGTGTCTGATTTTATGCATGCGTGCTTACACACAAAAACATATCTACATATGTATGTATGTATGTAGATCAAGAAGCATGATGAAATCTGATTGGATGTATAATGTGATCCCGCTGAAGTCACAACCCCTAATAGCCCATTTGAAGCATTTTGGTTATAAAGGTTTTCAGTTTTAATTGCTTTGAACTGATTTAATATTTACATAGATGATGATGATGATAGATTTCCATCTGATTTTGAGCATCTTTTGATCTATACCAATTTTAGAAATTTCATTGTTAAGTGTCAACAAAAACAATTTGTTTCTAGCCATTTGATGAGTGAAATTTGACCAAACTGCGAAATTATTTCCAAATCTATTTGATTGTAACATGGCTTTTGTGAAATGAATCAGGCAAGAGTACAAGAACTAGAGAGAGCTCTTGAAGAGAAAGAAAACGAAGCATTAAGGTCCCTGACGATCTCCAAAGGTGTAGAGAACAGTGCTTATCTGAGCAGGTTTGAGCTGAATTCAGTGAAAACAATTGCTCCTGTTGGTTTATCAACTAAGAAGGAAGAGAAATCCGTTAAACCCATCTCAATTGATGTCGAATCTGATGCTTGTCTCATCATAGATGGCCATGGGGGGAATCCTTCTACAGTGCCTGAGACTCCAAGCACTGGCTTGGAACCTCAAATTCAATCACGTATTTGCAAGGAAACTGAGGCCCACAAAACTAATTTGATAGGACCATCGACAAAAAATATGCCCCCCAAATCAGGGAATGTAAAGATGGTTGAGAATAAGAGAGATGGAGCAGTTAACAGGCCACTTGATACAAGCTTGCAGGAATCACTTGTTGCTGAAAGCTTAGAAAATATATCTTCCTTCATTCCCATTACGAAGGAAACTTCAGTTGTCCATATTGATTCGATTTCAACTCCTGGTGAGTGTCTCTCTTTGAGTTACAGGAACTGCAGTCTTTTGCAAATGCAATTTAGTTACTATAAAAGCTAATAAACCGGTTCTTTTTTCCATTTCTTGACGTTCAAATCCTGTATCTAGGAATTTTTCATGGAATTCTACAGGATATTTTCACAACTTTTAGTTTTTCTTAGAAATTCTCAAGAAAACTTGGGAGTAGGTTTAAAAAGGAAAATTGGTACAAAGGAAAGTAGAAAATATATGGAATGAAATCACTGTTATAAAATTCATTTAATGGAGAGGGAGTTAATTTGCAGGATTTATTGGCTCAATGGGATCAAGCATGAGAGCTAGTGCAAAGTGGTGCAGGCCAGCACAAAGTGAGGCATGTTCATCTGGATCGTCAATTCCAAGACATGGGGTCAGTGGTGATCTAATAGCTGTTGGATCAGATGGCAGGGGTGGAAGGATCAAAGTATTAAGATCCCAGAACAGCTTCTTTGTAGGTTTCCTTTTAGTTATCTTAGTTTTTCCTGCAGCTTTCTGTTTTCCTTCTATTATTTTCTTTGCTTGGTTTATGCTATTCCTGGCTATGTTCTGGTTTTGAAGACTCACAAACTCTGTTTAGTTTCTTTGGCATGCATGATACATGTTTCTAAATACACACACAAGTCTCTCACTCTCTCTCTCTCTCATGCTCAAACACAGAACACATACACACATGCCATGGAATCAACTCGATCATCAGATTTTAAGTTCATTCCATACCGGACCAGGCCGGAAGGAATAAGGCTTAACATCATTGGATTGATAGTTATTGCCATCATATAAACTTTGTCCTTAAGTAATTTACAAGATAGCATGTCTCTTAATATAACAGTCAATCACGAATACAGTTATACTGGCAATTATAACAAGCGTTGTCATGTTTTGTGAACCTTGCTTTTATCATTTAATGAGCTTCTGTTTGTGAATATATAGGATGTGGGGCATGAGGGGTCATTGTGGGAAAGGGCTCCCAAGAGGTGCAAGATTGGTGCCAAGCAAGGCAATAACAATAACAACAATAACAGTAATCAGTCTCGTGGCTGCCACCAAATTGAGCATTATTTTCAAAGATCAGCGCGATGATGGAAGGCTGCATGTGCATGCATGTTCTTTTTGTAAATGTAAATTTGTTATTTTGAATTGGAGATGCCCATTTGTAATTGGGTTGCCAGCAAGCAAACCAATTTATTCATTTTGCTATGCTAATGAATAGCATGCAAATCAACTGTGGTTCTCTTAACAGTTTACACAACGGATAATGGAAATCCAAGATTGGCACCATGCTGCCATAAGGAATGCCAATGCAACTTGTACGCTTGTATAAGTTTATTGATAGTGAGATTCTTTGGCGTAAAGCATATTTTGTTTAACATTTATTTCTATTTTTAATTCTTCATTGTAAAATTTTTATAGTATTTTACTTATGGCTCATCACCATCCAATGTTCATCATAAGGTTATAGTTGAATGTATTGACATTCGCAAAAGAATTTTAATTATTAAATGCTCTTTTTTAGTTATTTTGGTATTGGATGGTAATTGACAAAGTACAACAAAATAAGCAATTTAACTAACAATGAAATGTTCCATTAATACTTGATATAGTGAAGGGATATAACATGTTTGGTTCATGTGAAAATATTTTTTAGAAAACATTTTCGTATGAAAAAAATGCTTTCATGCGATAAGTGTGGGAATATTTTTATACCAACTGATTTTAGTGTATCTTTTCATATCAATTGGCAACTAATTGATATAAAAATGTTTTTACACTTGACCGCATGATGGGAAGTTTTTTATGTAAATATGTCTTATAGAAAACATTTTCACGTGAACAAAATAGTGTTCATGTAAAATTAATGTTCTTGAAAACATTTTATGTGAAAACATTTTCATGTGAAAACAGTTTTTAGAAAACATTTTCAAGTAAAAGCATTTTCTAGAAAACATTTTCATATCAAAATATTTTTTAGAAAATATTTTCATGTGAAATTCCATGTGAAAAGTATTTTCATATAAAAACATTTTCTAGAAAACATTTATAGAGAAAACACTTTTTATATGAAAATATTTTCATGTGAAAACATTTTCTATATAAAACATTTTCATGTGAAAATATTTCTCATGTGAAAACATTTTTCATGTGAAAATATTTTCATATAAAAATATTTTCATGTGAAAACATTCACTAGAAAACATTTTCTAGAAAACATTCTCATATGAAAAACATTTTCATATTATATTTTTTAGAAAATACTTTCTGGATAAAACATTTTCATGTAAAAATTAGAAAAGTATTTTCATGTGAACATGTTATGTGAAAATGTTTTCTAGAAAACATTTTTTCTATGTAAAATTAGTGTTCCACATCTAAAGTTTGTTTAATCTATGCATCCAATCTGCATTTTGTCTTCATGTAAGAGTCCTTTTAACTTTCTCTCTCAACTAAATCGGAGATTGAATGTAATACTCCTTTCTTTAAATTTATTTCATCAGAACAACGCATGCATATGATTTTATTTTTTTGGGTTCGTCCTATGTTAGCATGTGTGCACGTGCTTTATCAATCCCATTATGCACTTAGAGGATGCTATCTTTCCTCTATAATAAGAGCTGGCAATGGGATGAGCCTAGGTCGGGCCACCCTTGGCCCGAGCCCGGTCCATATAGGGCTGGCCCAGGCACGGACCAAACCAAGGAGGCTGTGGCTAAGGCCGGGCCATAGCCTTATCAAGGTGGGGCTGGGTGGGCTAAATAGAAAAAAAAAATAAAGGTCAAAAAGGGCTGGGTCGGGATGAATTAGGCTAGCCTTGTTATGGCTTGGCCCAGGCTCAACATGGCCCTATGGTGGGTACTATCCCAAGCCACATTTTGTAGGGCCTATACCCTTAGTTTTTTTACGGCTGGGCCACCTTCTCCATTGCCACCTTTGTCTCTATCTTTTTTTTTTTGACAATATTAAAAGCTTTTTATTAATAATTCAAAAGATTCCAAAAGATAGTTACAACACACTCAAAACGTCATTACTACTAACTGAATTTGAAAGAGAAGCCCTTACTTTAGCTAACTCATCTGCTACCCCATTAGCTTCCCGATAAACATGATAGAACGAGACCCTCAGGTGCTAGGTCCAAAATTTCCAACCAATATTGTCGCAACTGCCACGGGACTTTTTTCTCTTTCTTACACCATAAAATTGTATTAAATGAATCCCCTTCCACTATATAAACCCCATCCTATTGCTTATCCTGTAATTCCATAATCCTTGCAAAAATGAGGCTATTTTAGCCTCATTTGCAGATTTAATCCCACAAGGTCTTGTGTAGCATGAGACCACAACCCCATTCCAATCACATGCTACCTCACCCTTTCTCGCTATACCCGGATTACCAAAATTGCTTCCATCAAAGTTCAACTTATAACACTCATGCATCGGGAGACACCACCTCACTTTTGGCCTACACTTAACTCTACCAATCTTGAACAAATTCTTTAGATCAGCCAAAACATCAATTTCAAAAACTCCCCAGCCTTCTTTCACAACTGATAACCAACTCCCTAGCCTTCTTTCACAACGGGTTTAGGGTTTAGGATTTCGGGGTTTAGGGTTTTGGGTTATGGGTTATGGGTTTAGGGTTTTCAAGGTTCAGGGTTTAGGGTTTTAGGGTTTTGGGTTTCGGGTTTCGAGTTTAGGGTTTAGGATTTCGGGTTTAGGGTTTAGGGTTTAGGGTTTAGGGTTTCGGGTTTTGGATTATGGGTTTAGGGTTTCGGGTTTCAGGTTTTGAGTTTCGGGCTTAGGCTAATATCTTTCCATCTAAATTACCATTGTTTAATAAATTTCTTGATAATATTTATTTTTTTGTTTATACATTTTCTTTGATATTTTCATTCATTGACAACTAGGGGTGGCTACCAGGTTGACTAATCAGGTCTAGTTCTGGGCCATGTTTTGGACCTCAGTGGGTTGAGTCTAGGTCTAGGTTTGGTATGGACTCTATTGGGTTGGTTCAGGGTTGACTTGATATAAAATATACAAAACATATAAACACATATTAATTTATATATATGGAAGTCAAAACACGAGCGAAAATGAATAGTATTTTTATCCATAGGCTCTCCAATTATTTCAAATGGCATAGAAAAATCAACCGCATCATATATGCTAGCATATCTGGTGCGGTCAAATTTTCATGCAAAAAACACAGAAACTGTAATACCTAAAAAAAAAAAAATGCATCCTATATATGGTCAAAATGAGTCCTCTTCCAACAATCAATCCAAACCGTCCATTTGGTGAATTTTAAAATCTAGGCCTTTATGAATTCAAAATCAATTTTTTTTTTAATGTTGTTAATCTAATGATAGTAAAGAATTTGAAAAGAAAACGGATCCTTTTAAGGTCTAGATCTACATATCTCACCCAAATAGACGGCTTATGTTAATTGGGCTAAAAAATATTTTTTAGGTTGTGTTTTCAATTTTTTCTCGTTTTATGATTGTTCATTAGAACGCAAAGAGTGCATATTTTAAAATTTGGGTTAAACAAATGGCTATGGTTTTTTAAGATTGTCTCATTATATAATATTATATATATATATATATATATGGAAAACACTACACAACGCCTATAGGCGAAAATGAACAGTGATTTTGCCTACCCCCATCACCGTTTAAAGTTCATCGCGTGGTCACGATTATCTGATATTGTTTTATTTTTTTTCTACAAATCGGAATGACCTGAAATTTGGAACATGTATTCATCAAAAATAGGAGAATCTTCGAAAAATATATAAATAAATAGTTTACTTGAAAAAATTTGACCAAAATACCCCTAAAAAATTTTGAGGGTATTTTGGTCAACCATTTTTTTGTGGATATTTTTTTTAGATGCGCCTCAGTAAGATGTATATACTCTCCAAATTTTAGATCATTCTGATTTATAAATAAAAATAAAAAACTAAAAAATAAAAACACTACCTGACAATCGTGACCGCGAGATGAAACTTGGACGGTGATGAGGGTTATTCATTTTTACTTATAGGCGTTGGGAAGACTTTTCCTCTATATATATATATATATATATGCAATGATTTCATGCAACGGTTGTATCATAGTATGATGCAAACGACTCAAAATTTTGCACACATGCTCTCTTAATCTCAATAAGCATTCACAAAAAAAGAGTTCAATTTGAATCTTAGATATGGTCAAAATGAGTCCCTTCCAACAACGAATCTAGACCATTCATTTGGTGAATTTCAATATCTTAGCCTTTACAAACTCAAAATCATTATTTTCTTTTTTAACATTGTTTATCTAATGATAATAAAGCCATTTAAAAAAATTGAAAAAGAAAAAATCTTTCCAAGATCTAGATCTAAGCATCTTATCAAAATAGACGACCTGTGTTAATTGGGATAAAAAAATACTTTTTAAATTCCGTTTCAATTTTTTCTTTTTGTGATTGTTCATTATAATGAAAGGAGTGTATATTTCAAATCAGCGCTAACATGGGTTTGGGAAAAGTTTTTATAGAGCTGATGCTCTGAACAGTCAAATTAGAGCTGGCGTCAAGACTCGGGTCTGCGTCCAAATTACCTAGATCCAATTGGAGTCCAAGTCAGGTCCTGGTCCAATTCACTTGTAGTCAGATTTGGGTTAAACCTAGTCAGGTCAGGCTTGGCTCAGGTCCCTTAATTGAAGGCTCGAAGTTTAACCTAATAGGATCAATGCTTTTTACACAAGGTCTAAAGTTCTTCGAGAGCTCAACTATATACCTTCAAGCTATGATGTCGTTCCATTTTGGCAGGGCAGAACAATCACCTGCACCGCTTCTAATAATCTAAAGTTAAGGGAATGGCAATAACAAAGTGGAACACAACTTCAGCCATTGAAGGTCGAAAGCCCAAGTTTTGGATCAACTTTAAACATTAAGGTCCGAAATATTTTTAATTAAAAAGCTTGATGGGACAATTAGGTTAAATTTAATAGGGCAAAGTTTGTCTCTCTCTCTCGTTTTTTTAAGAAAAAAGTTTATGTAAGGTTGCAACATGTAGAACTACGGATGCACCTAAAAAATCTATCGAAAAAGGTAGTTTTAATGTTGAAAAATCTTTTGATTGATCATCTCGACATTGAGATGTATGATAATGAAAAATAAAAAGATTTTAAGTCTCATAAATAGTGCATTTTACAACATATTATCTACACCGTCCATTTTCAAGATTTTCATATGTTTATAGATCTACTTGATGTTAACTATTTTTGAAATTTAAATTTCTATAATTAGATATAAAAATAGATTTTGAGATAATCCTACGAATATTTTACATCAACATTATATACCATGATAAAATTTGAACGTGCACCTTACCTCTACAGCTACGGATGCATCTGTATGCTAATTGCACCTTTTTTTTAAACTATTGGCCTACTTGGCCTGGCCAGCTTGAATTAGGTCTGGTAGGTACCCAATTCGGGTCCTTGAGCCCTGTTTTCAGATGCTAGTTAAAAAATAGGACAATTTAAATATGGGGAAAGATGAGATTAACCCACTAGCTCATATGAACATATGAGCCCAACGGCCCAGATTGAATCTGGGTCGATCTGACGATCATGGATGTCCGGTAGTGCTTGAGTTTTATTTTACTTTCAACAGATCCAAATCACTTGAAATTTTAGGTATGTATTTTTTAAATAAATAAAATGACTTACCAATATATCTCTAAAATTTGTACATCTAATTTTTTTGTTTATTTTATTTTTATTTAAGTATTGTGTATATTTTTACAAATATATCATAATATGAAGTTTGAATATGCAAAATTTGAGCACAATCCAATATATAGAATAAAATAAAATTAAGTTACTAAATGCATTGAAAAGTGGGACATAAACGTAAAATATAGTATGTTGAAGACATTATCTAAATTTCCCAAAATATAAAAAATAATCATATAAATTTCTTTTAAATATAAGCCAAATTCATCACCAAACACAAATTGACCGGTGAAGCTTACATGGGAACAAATGGGAAATTCTTATAGCTTTTTATTTTTTTAGGCAAGTTTCTTTTTCATGAGATTATCTCCTTTTTGCGAAGCTCTTGATGGTATTGGGGCAAGTTTCTCATTCACTATGTTAGGGTTTTTCATTTTGGATTTTTCTTTTCATAAAATAATAAATGAGATTGTATACAATGAAACCATTTATCTTTGGTTCAAGGAGATTACAATTACTTATAACCTTCTCATGTGAAATTTTATAGCACAAAGTTTGAAAACATTTATTTTGAAGAATTGAGCTTGGCCAATGAAATAAATACAGCCACCAAATTTCACCTTGGATGGTCAAGATTAATTGCGAGCATCTCATATCAAACGTAAATTGTCTCATTATATACTTTCCTAAAATAAAGTTATAAGAAATCTTGAGAGCACTTTGGTGCCCAAACAGCCATAAGGGCACAATGGTCATTACCACAATGGAGCCTCTCTTGCAATGATGGGCAATTAAATAAAGGAAAAATATATAATGATACTGTTTATTTTTGGTAGAAGGCTACATATAATTTTCATTGACCAAGCTCAAAGTTCCAAAAAAAAATCGCTTCAAACTTTGTGACATAACCAAGCTATCAAATTTTATATCGGATGGTCATAAATAATTGTGCCTTTCTTGTATCAAAATAAGTGGTTCCATTGTATAAAATCCCATAAATAAACCGTTCAACTTTGTTTTTTTTTGGTAAATAACTTCAAAACAATATAAAGAATGAATTTTTTATAGGCCCAGAGTTTTTGAAAGCAAAACAAAGCCTCACCTCAAATCATCGAATCGATAGCATTGTCGGCAATAGAAATTTTCATGATGGCTCTAAACTTAGGTTTTAATAACGACAATGAAATTTGAAACTAAAAAAAGGGTACAAATCTTACGGATATATGATTTGGGGCAAAATGGATGGTCTACATAATATGTTACGAGAACTTGAAATTCTATTTTTTTTTTCTTCATACCATAATGTTCAAGCCATGATGATCGATGTGGAAATTCTCTAATATTTAAAGGCAAATGGTTTCATAGGCTTGCAAATTTATCAAAATAAGTAAAGTCTCACCTCATAACTCATAAAAAAATTACAATTCAAGCATTAGAAAAGCTTTACATTGATTATCTTGGCTTGAACATTATAGTTGTACAAAAAAATAGGATTTTAAGCTCTAAAACTAGCATATATTATAATAGATTATCTAGACCGTCCATTTTGCCTTAAAAATAAATGTTTATAGATCATTAAGATTTGTACCTTTTTGAGTTTGAATTTCATTGTGGGTGTTGGACATTGATTTTTGAGTCGCCATAGGTATTTTTTGGTACCAAAAGTGCCTTCCGAATGAAGATTTGTGATGAGGCTCTATTTTGTTTTCATAAAGCCTAGGCCTTATAGAAACCTCGTACCTTAATTTTGATGAAACTATTTTCCCATTATAAATCGACTTGGGTGTGGTTTGTATAGAGTCGAGGCTCTAAACAATCAAAGTAGAGGACAAATGTGGTTTTAATATTGAAAATCTTTGTGATAGCCTTAAAACATATTTTCGTCTATAATTGTAAAAGGTAAAATTTTAAAAATAATGTAGATTAAGTATATCAATAAAAACTTAAAAATCTTGAAAATTGACGGTCTAAATATGCAGTACAAAATACATTATTTATTAAATTTGAAATCCATATTTCTCTTAAGTCCACGCAGCTTGATGTCCGGATAAAACTTTTTTTGATGAAATTTTTGAGGTGAGCTCTACTTTGATTGTTTAGAGCCTCGGCTCTATATAACCTTTTTCCCATTCAACTTTCCCTCCATTTCCAACGAAAAGAAGCTTCGAGATCAGCGTCAAAGAAAAAAAAGAAAAAATAAGAGGTTTTCAAAACAAAACATAAAATTCGAAGAAAAGAGAGTGGTAGAACTCTCCAGAAACTGATTCCAGAGACTCCTAAACTCCAATATAAATACTTGCCCCAATTCTGTAGCGCTCGATTAAGGGGTTGAATGGCTTGCATTTTCTGCGCGCTTCGCTCTGCAAAAAAAGCTATAATTCTCTGAATTTAGCTATCTTTTCTAGGCTTTTCATCCTTAAGTCTTCAGTCGTTTGCTTTGTTTTCTGGTTTATCAATGGCGGATGTTCAGATGGCTGGTGGTGAGGCAGAGACTTTTGCTTTCCAGGCTGAGATCAACCAGCTTCTCAGCCTCATCATCAACACCTTTTACAGTAATAAGGAGATTTTCCTTCGAGAACTGATCAGCAACTCATCTGATGTAAGTTCTTCTTTCTTTTCTCATTTGTCTCTGAATTTGTCTTTTTGAAACACAAATTCTATTCTCAAGAGGTGCTAGGCGATTCATGTCAGGTCCAAAGGCTTTAGATATGATCATATGAATATTGAATGGTTATTTTGTTTGAGCTTACCTCTATTTGGGTCTCTCCTACTCTGTGTTAACAATCTCTCAGTCTGTGAAACTTCCTGGTTGTTTTTGGTGGGAACGAGGTGTGGTTATAGTCTTCTTGGTTTGGGATTTTTGTAATGGTTTCTTATTAAAAATTTTAATGGATTGGCTAGTCCATTTCTGAAGGAAAAGATGTGTGTATACAATGGCTCTGGATTAGTTGTGTTAGTTCCCATGGATTACTGCAGTTTTTCTTCTGCTATTGAAGATGTTGAGAGTTTTTGAAGTTGTTCTATTCTGAATCGAAAGTGTACACAGTCTAGTATGTTTATGGTTTTTGGCTTGAATCTTCATGGATTTGACGCTTTTCAAGAATAAAAAAGTTGTTGAAATTCCTGATTTCTTCTCTAGGTTGTGTTAGGTGGTGCTAGTTGAGGTGTGGTTTTGGATGGGATTTGTGTATGGCTTCTTATTGTGGGTTTCATTGATCGCTGTAGGCTTTGGACAAAATCCGGTTTGAGAGTCTCACAGACAAGAGCAAGCTCGATGCTCAGCCAGAACTCTTCATTAGGCTCGTTCCTGACAAGGTGAACAAGACCTTGAGCATAATTGACAGCGGAATTGGCATGACCAAGGCTGGTAAGTGGTAGTTATATGTTCACCTCGTTCATTTGTCTAACTGCTTGCTGAGTCAATAATGAGTCAAGGTTCAAAATGTATTTTGTTAGTATCGTTTGCATAAATCAGTGTTTTAAAATTTAAACGATTGTCATCTCTTGTTATTTTGCAGATTTGGTGAACAACCTTGGTACCATTGCAAGGTCTGGAACCAAGGAATTCATGGAGGCTTTGCAAGCGGGTGCTGATGTTAGTATGATTGGTCAATTTGGTGTGGGTTTCTACTCTGCATATTTGGTTGCAGAGAAGGTTATTGTGACCACAAAGCACAACGATGATGAGCAGTATGTTTGGGAGTCACAGGCTGGTGGCTCCTTCACAGTGACAAGGGATGTTAATGGAGAGCCATTGGGCAGGGGCACCAAGATTACCCTCTTCTTGAAGGAGGATCAGGTGAGCGCTTTAGGAATCCTTGCGTTGATTCTATTGTTTGCTTGGGCATTATAATGCCCATGTGCTTCCTTGGCTACCTCATTTTCTCGCTCCCTCAGGTTTTCCTACCATTGCTGCTGTCGTTTGAGTTTTATTATACTTGAAAAGCCAATTAAGATCTAAGAGTTGATTTGTGAATTTGTGTGAGTTCTCAAATTTGTTGTGGTTTTCTTAATTCGGCAGCCTTTATGGATCTGCCCAATTTCCACAGCTTTGTTCTTGATAATGAGGGAGCTGACCATTTTTGCATTTTCATAGATCAGTTGCTAAAATCTTGTTGGGCTAAAAATGAATTTGTTGGGTAATAGTGATTCAAAAGAACCTCAGTTTTGGAAGAAAGTGGGGCCAGATTAGTCCAATTTATGTTTTGCTGAATTCTGGAGAAGAGGACCTCTCTCTCTCTCTCTCTCTCTCTAC
>NW_006495273.1:1531645-1543757 GCF_000471905.2 Amborella trichopoda | reverse complement strand
GAGGACCTCTCTCTCTCTCTCTCTCTCTCTACGCACCAAATTTCTATCTACCTATCTATTGACATGGCAATGGTTGCCTTATTATTATTGTTGTTATTATTACTATCTAACTAACTCTTCCTTGTTGTTATTGCAGCAAGATTACCTTGAAGAGAGGAGGCTCAAGGACTTGGTCAAGAAGCACTCTGAATTCATTAGCTACCCCATCTACCTCTGGACTGAGAAGACCACTGAGAAAGAAGTCAGTGATGATGAGGATGAGGAAGTGGACAAGGAGAAGAAGGAAGGGGATGTTGAGGAGGTCGAAGATGACGAGGGTAAGGATAAGAAAAAGAAGAAGAAGATGAAGGAAGTGAGCCATGAATGGACTCTGGTTAACAAGCAGAAACCCATCTGGATGAGAAAGCCAGAGGAGATCACCAAGGAGGAGTATGCTTCTTTCTACAAATCGTTGACCAATGACTGGGAAGATCACCTTGCTCTTAAGCACTTCTCTGTGGAGGGCCAACTTGAGTTCAAGGCCATCCTCTTCCTTCCAAAGAGAGCTCCTTTCGACCTCTTCGATACTCGAAAGAAGATGAACAACATCAAGCTCTATGTGCGCAGGGTGTTCATCATGGACAACTGTGAGGAGCTCATCCCTGAGTATCTAGGATTTGTGAAGGGAGTGGTCGACTCAGACGACTTACCCCTTAACATCTCTAGAGAGATGCTGCAGCAAAACAAGATCCTTAAGGTTATTCGAAAGAACCTTGTGAAGAAGTGCATTGAAATGTTCTTTGAGATTGCAGAGAACAAAGAGGATTACAACAAATTCTATGAAGCCTTCTCTAAGAACATTAAGCTAGGTATCCATGAGGATTCTCAGAACAGGGCCAAGCTAGCTGACCTCCTCAGGTACCACTCGACCAAGAGTGGAGATGAGATGACAAGTCTGAAAGACTATGTGACCAGAATGAAAGAGGGGCAGAAAGATATTTATTACATAACTGGTGAGAGCAAGAAGGCAGTGGAGAACTCCCCATTCCTGGAGAGATTGAAGAGGAAGGGGTATGAGGTCTTGTTTATGGTTGATGTGATCGATGAATATGCGGTTGGTCAGTTGAAGGAATACGATGGCAAGAAGCTGGTTTCAGCAACCAAGGAGGGGCTGAAACTTGAGGAAACAGAGGAGGAGAAGAAAAGGAAGGAAGAGAAGAAGGCTGCTTTCGAGGGGCTCTGCAAGACCATGAAGGAGATTCTGGGAGACAGAGTTGAGAAGGTTGTGGTTTCAGATCGCATTGTCGATTCACCTTGCTGCCTGGTGACTGGTGAGTATGGATGGACTGCGAACATGGAGCGGATTATGAAGGCACAAGCATTGAGGGATAGCAGCATGTCAAGCTACATGTCGAGCAAGAAGACCATGGAAATTAACCCGGAGAACCCAATAATGGAGGAGCTGAGAAAGAGGGCTGAGGCTGATAAGAATGACAAGTCTGTGAAGGATTTGGTGTTGCTTCTCTTTGAGACTGCATTGCTGACATCTGGGTTCAGTTTGGACGATCCCAACACTTTTTCAGGAAGAATTCACAGGATGCTGAAGTTAGGTCTGAGCATTGATGAGGAAGAGGTTGCGGAGGATGCTGAAATGCCTCCACTCGAGGAAGACGGCAATGAGGAGAGCAAGATGGAAGAAGTTGATTAAGCAATTGAGCAATTGGCGCCTGGCATCTCTCTCTCTCTTTCATAGTTTTGTTCTCTCTTTCGTTTTGCCTGCTGAGGACGACTTTTTCCCTGTTCTTCCTGAGGGGATCATGGATAATATGAGTTTTTAATATGCGTCAGTTTTGTGGACAGTGGCATGTGGTGATGTCTGTTTAGTTTTTGGTTTTTTTGATCTGGTGCGTTCCACTGGTGGTGCGTTCTCTACAGAATGTAATATGTGATGAATCCGTGGAAAGGTTAATTTCTACTTTGCCGGAAACGGGTGTTGATTCTCTCTTCCTTTTTTTGTTTGATAGTTGATCTTTTACTCTTATGTTGCAGTAAACGCTATCGGTTCTTTTTTCTAACTTCTAAGAGGAACAATGCTTACTGATCTACATCTCTATCAAGCAACTCATTTGACCTTGAAAAAAAAAAAAAAGGTTAGATAAAGGTACGGGCACCACAGGGTTGTGAGGTGCCGTTTCAAGTGCCTTTCTTTCAACAAGCTGTGGTTGTAGTTGAGGTGTGGAGCGAGATTGATTATCTGAGGGAGTCAATCAAGTACACGGATTTGGGAAGTTGGAAGGTCATGGTGTGTCAAGCTCAGGTGGAGCCTTCCCTTGGGGGAAGACACATTTTTCATTTCATTCTATTTTTTTTGTCTTGGGTTTCCTCAAAATATTTCCCCATAAATCCTTGTTTTATTATTATTATTACTACCTTGTCGATTTATGAGTGAGTGATGGATTGAGAGTGATCCAAAATCTTCAAGGAACGTCATGGATACATGGGGTGGACAATGAATCCCACTAGGCTCTGCTGATTTGGGTTACATACTTTCTCTATGTTTGCATTACTTTCAACAATCCTGACCTAACTCAAGTTTTGTATTTGAAGATCAACTTTGTAGGCTTGTAGCTGAGACTTCACTTCACTTCACTTCAGGGGCTTCAATTCACTTTAAGGACTTCAAGCTTGTTTACTATGTCATCGTCATCAAAGTTTTTTTTCAACTAATTGAGGGCAGTTAAACGAATCTTGATTCGTCATTTTATTTTATAGTTTTCAAACTTGCTCATTATATAATATATCATTAATGATATTGTTTAGTATAACATTTTCTTTTAACAAAGGTACCACTCTTTATTAATGAATCTCAAAGACAAATTATATAGGTGTTTAATATAACATATATTCACGTAATTTATATAATCAATGGTATTGTCTACTATTTAGGTAGAATATCATGACCTAATATAACATCTATACATATAAAAATTTGGAAAATGAATGTATTTCAGAAATATGTGCATAATAGTAGTTTAATAAAATATTTATTCATGTAAATTTGGAAAACGATTGTATTTTAGAAGTATGACTTGTGCTAGGCTTCTTTATGGCCTGAAGCTAAGCCCTTTCAAGTTGAACTCATCCCCAAGCCATGTAAGCCAAGCTTAATTAATATATCCAACCTTACGTTCCAGTAGCCTTGTTGGCGCATAGGTATTAAGGGGTGTGGTTTGCATAAGGTTGCAATTTTAAATAATCAAAGTAAAGGCACTTCTAAACTTTGTCATAAATTGTAACTTTGGTGTGGTAAATTGTTAGGATGGCCCTGATTTTGACTGTAATTACAAAAGTTTAAACTCAAAAAGTTATAAACATATAAAAATCTTGAAAATGGATGGTTCAGATAATATATTATAAGATGTATCATTTTTTATATTTAAATTTTTTATTTTTTTATTATTAATCCATACATTTCGATGTGAAGGACATTAATTAGACGGTTTTCTAACTTCAAAACAACGATTTCGACGTATCTTTTAAGTCCACCTTAATTCTACAACTTAAGGTGTCAAACTTAAACTTTTTCCGATGTTAAAGTGCCACACGCTGCCAATACATGACGGTAAGAAGCACAATCACTTCCCAATATAATATAGAAATATTGAAAATAAGCAACGACTTGTACTGTATCCAAATAAGTCACACAATTTGACACCTAACGGTTAAAAGTAACCTCAACCTCCTTGTAACTGAAATAACGGTCCGTCTTATAGTATAAAATCCCCACAGAAATAGCATCTGCTATTCTCCTTTTTTTCTTTTTCTTTTTTTTCGACTATTAGAACCCCAAGTTTGGTAAAGGATTGCACGCAAAAAAGTTCATATCCAATAACTATCTGTTGTAAAATCAGACTACTCGCGCTCGCGAAATGCTATCTTCATGCAGAGAAATGGCAAACTTTTAGATGCACAATTTTACATTGAATAAAAGGACTTTTCTATTTCACGGATAGGGATAAAAACGAAAAACTGTTGCCCTCTTTTGCCTTCATTCAAAAATGATGAATTTAATTCTATATGGTCAAATAAAGATTTGACTAACCCATTTAATAAAATTGCAATGCTTAGCATATGGCTGGTTGAGATCCGGTTTTCTTTGAAGTTGGGATTAAAATAAAATTATGGAATATGGATGCACCGACTCCTAGTATGACCTAATAACCAACTCATTGCTTGGTATTCTTAAGATCCAAGTGACATGACTTTTTTATACGAAGACAAACGATTTCACAAAATGCACTCCCTTATATTATACATTCCCTTGTATCAAACATTAAAAGAGAGACATCTCTCCAAAAAACTTGAGCAATGGAGACAGGTAAATGTGAGTCTTCATGGACAAATTTGTCAATCAACGAGTATTAAATCTCATAGATAAGCTAATTGGATCAATGGATGCACAAATAAGGGAATAAAGAAATAAAGGAAATCTGCAACTCTATACAAGCATCAACTGAGGAGGACAGTCCCGGTCACTGTTCTATGCCGTGGATCAGTGAGTAGCGATTGCACATTCACAAACCCCACTCTCCTCATTGTCTCCTCCAAGTTTAATGTGTAGTACTCATCCAGAAATGGCTCCGTGCTCTTCATCAGTGTGAACAAGACCGGTGACAAGTCCTTTAACCAAAAGCAAGAAACGATATGTTGAGACATCAATTGGAGTCATTTTCAAGCATTATGTTTCATGAGCTTGGACCAGTGTTTAAAAATCCGGATTGATGGGTTGAAAAGGTTAAACACCAGTTCCGAGTCGAGCTAACTGAATTGATGAGTCAGCTCCGCTAAATTGGACGAGCTTCTTTTTTTTTTTTTTCAAATGTAAACAAAATCTAAAAGGTGAACAAGGTTTATGAACCTCAAATCATTCTAAAATAACATTTTTTAGCATGTTAATTTTTTTAATATAGTTTTGGGGTGGGTGATCCTAATCCCGATTTAAAGGGACTCGGGCCAGTCACCCACCAGTTCCGAGTTAAACCAGAAAATGATTTAGGTAGCTTCTTTGCATGTGTAGACAAACTACGATATATGAACCTTGGTTATACTGTAGAGGTTTTGGCTTAGTCATGGTGAAATTATGAAATTGAAGAATAGGCAAAGACACTGGGTGGACCCATTTTAGAAAAGAAAACGCCAACTAAAAGAAAAAACATTGCAAGTATTGAACAGGAGGCCCATATTTCATCATTGGCTAACAGCTACTACAAATTTCAAGAATTTCAATCGGTAATCAGTGAATTTTGAACCCTGGCTATTGTTTGGGGCAATATTTGCTACTATGTTTTGTTAAGAAGGATTTCCATATTCGATAAAATTCTAATCTGAAAAATAGGAAAAAACAAATACAAAGAAGCTATAACAGTTTTGAGAAAGAGAGAGAGGGAGAGTGAGGCAGCTCACCTGGAGCTTCTTGGATTTCGGCTGCAACCACAAAAGTCAAAAGATCAAATACTTTTAACTTATAACATGTTTAATTTAAGTTAAAGAAACTTGTAACCAAAAGAAAGAACATGAAACCATGAAATCAATTTGCAGCATAAAAACAACCACTTTTTCAAAGCATTCAGACAAAAATCCTAAGATAGTAAAGAACTGAGTCACTTCATTTTCATTTTATGGATGAAAACTTGAATTCCAAAATACAGAAATTCGGGATTGAGACTGAGATATTCATACTGAGTTATCTGTAATTGCGATCATTCCTCCTGGACGGAGCAGCCGGAAAGCTTCCTTCACTAAGTTAATGGTCGCTCGTTGAGGACACTCATGGATCTGCATTTACAATTTCGGATTCATTGAAGAAAACCATTTACACTTCGCAAATAGGACCATTCATAAAAATCTTCATCTTAAAAAGCTCTTCATCTTAAAAAGCTTTATTAACATCACATTAACCTAACACAAAAAATTTAAATGCCAAAAACTGAAATCCCATATGTTGTTTGGAATTTAAATAGTCCTATGCATTTTTTATTTTTAGAGGTGATTGCGGGTCAGGGTGTTGGGTTCATATGGCCTTTAAAGGCCTTATAAGTGCTTGTAAAATGCAAGGGTATAGTAGAACATGAACTCAATGGGAGTGTGGTCCCTCGTGGACCATACTAAACAAACGGCATTTATAGATACCGGACTGTGCTTGACGATCTAGACCAGTCGATTGAAAACAACCCATATTACCTGGGCATAAAGAATAAACCGAGAAGGGTTCTAATGGGTTAGCCCTTGATGAGATCGAAAAATATGCCCGGATGAGTGAGCCGAGAGACTGTGTAACCCTTGTGTGTGATGGTGACCTACTGAGACGGGGGCCAAAACCTCATCCATGTTCCATCACACGGCATGCATATTGATAGATTGTTCGGAAAAGCCAGATATCCACCATTGGGTGATGCACATGCATGTGCAAGAGATAACCCTATGCGCCATAGAGTTGTGGTCGCATCAGGTCATGGTGACCTTGACTCGTCTCTAGGGGAGGACCTGTAATCCACAGACTGGGATTGCGACCCATTGATTCATCGACCTGACTTTGGTGACCCGTTAATGAGCCCCTACTTGGAATGTGGGTCATGCGAAACACTGGGTCGATCTCATAAAGCAAGTGTGGTCTATAGTCCACAGTTGAAGTGGAGTGCCCCATGATTGTTGATTCTTAAACCATATGGATCATTTTTCCAGCATCTTAATTTAATTGTGTTCATTTTATTATTGAAATGATTTTAATTTTATTATTTGAATTTTTATGAATCTCTCAATATTTTATTTGTAATTTTTGAACTTATAAAAATACAGTTATTGTTCTTAGAAAGTTATAAAAATTCAAATATATATTTTAAATTGTTTTATTCAATTTTAAAAATAATATTTTTTTTATAATATTCCATGGGAGCCTATAGTGCACATGGCCCACCATGTGGGATGTGGGTGGGGGCCCACATGTGCCACAAAAGGGTGGCATGCCCCACCCTCTTTGGATTATCTTGTTTGCTTTTAAGATAAAGTTAGTTTGATTTGTGGCATGTGGTCAAATCTTGGAAGGGATATATTGACCATAGCTTTATTTATTTTGTAGCAAGTTTGTTTTAAAGAGATATGGTCAATTTGAATTGATATGGATCTTATCTTATTTATATTTGATAGTATTTATCTACTTGATATTATTTGACATATCCTTATGGAATATGTGATATGGATCGTGCAATTTTATAGAATGTATGATATTTCTTTTATTTAAATATATTGATCGGAAAATGGTTTAAGAAAGGGGGATAAAGATTCATGCACCTTCTATAATGTTGATGGCCCATCTATAAAATGGATGGCTCAAATCTCTCACCCCACAAGTCACCCTTGATCGGCGGCTCACAAGAAGAGGAAAGCTAAAGAAAACCCTAAGAAACCATAATCTTATTCAAAGCCTATAAAAAAGGATTATCTCTACCCAAAAATCTCTACACTTTATCTCTTGTACCCAATTCCCATCTTTCTCTCTCATATCCCATAAAGGGGGGCACACACCACTCTCTAATGTTTGATCTCTCTCTCACATTGTGAGAAAACCTAAGGGTTTACGCTATAGAGTTCTTCTCTCCTATCTCTCAAATATGGATTTATGGCTAAAGGTTTTAGGGTTTAGCAAAAAGAGAATTCATCTCTCTTAAACTAGGTTGCTAAGAGAATTCACCTAGGGTTAGAGTTTGTGATCAAAGTGGTTCATGTTCCATTGGTGTAGCTTGGCCAAAATTTGCTTTCCCGGTTCGAGATTGAAGCTAGACCGTTGATCTCGCACCATCGAATTGTGGTGACTCGGTGTGGGGTGTAATAAGCCCGGTTAAGGTAATCTCCGACACTCTTCCTTTTGTTTCTTGCGATCTTATCTTTTATTCTCAAGCATAGTGCATAGTTGTTTCAATGGCACCAAGTTGTTAAGATCTTGATTTTATTGTTATGTTGATTTTATTTTGAAATTTATCTTATTATAATAAAGGCCACATGTAAGTGATCTTTTACCAAAAGAAAGGGGTGAAGTAAAAAAAAAAAAATGTATTCCCCGATAAAAGATCACATGGGTCTTTCTTTCATGGGGTTCCAATGTAGATTTCCTTTGTATTTTTCTTGTAGAAAAAGGGCCAACTTGGTCACTTGCCAAACCGATACAGCTTGGCTGGTTCCCATCCTACTTGCAGTTCTTCGAGGTGTTTTTGTATTGAAAGAACAAAAAAAACCGGTGGGAACCAGCAAGTCCATTGGGTCTTTAGACCACGACTATCCACCCACCAGTTCTGAGCCGGCACATGCAGTTCTGAACTGGCTCAATGGATTTTAAAACAATAGAAAAAGTATATGTTATGCCTTTCCATATAGAAAAAGTACCAGAAAAAGTACTGAGGGAAACCCATGAGTATGAGAGTTTAAAACAAAAGGGGTTATTTGCTATTATAATGTGTAGATGTACCACATAAGCCAAGGAGACAAGGTCGAATGAAGCCGAAGACAAGCCGGTGGATTCGCCATTTGCATGGACCCACCTAATTGGATTTTTTCTCGGTGGTCTTCTTGTCTCTTTGTATTGTGCCACGGCTAAGAAATAAGGAGACAGATCAAGGCCCTGTCACATAAAATGAAACAAACATTTAGCGAATTAAACAACAGTTACATGAGAAATACCAAGTGTATGTATTTACCTTCTGAATGTTGTTCACATAAAATTTGGTATAAATTGTGAGAGATAAGATATTACTATCTATGGAACCACAGTAACCATTTAAACACTCTCTCTCTCTCTCTCTCTCTCTCTCTCTCTCATGAAGAAGGAAAACAAATGAAAAAGGACACCACAAGAGTCTCCATCGTCAGGTATCTTATTAAGATTATGCGTGAGTTATATGTTTATGTGAAATGAGCATTAATGGTTATGCTTGAGTGCTTACAAGGGAAAAATTTGCATAAGAAATTCACAAAACCATACTCACCGTGACCTTAGCTGAAGGGTACTTCTCGACAAGGAATGTTGTGCTAATACCAATCGAGCAACCGATATCCAAAATGTCCTTGATTTCACAACCTTTAGCAAACTGAAGGTGATGTCTCTTAATTGCATCAAGCCAATTTCCTCTCATGACACTGTTAGCTTCCTCTGCTGAAGAAGCCTCAGGAATCGCTCTCAAAGCCATGGACATGGTTGCAGGTTCCGCCTCTGCAGCTGCCTGCAACCATTAGACAGGGGCACCGAATGAGAGCGGATTGTAATTCCCATGACATTTTGAGCTTTCATCTCACAATTGATACACGTTTATCACATAAGGATCTGCTAAGGCTCCTAGTAAGAGGGTTTAAGTTTTAAAGTTTGAAAGATCAGGATTTACCAGCCATGAGAGATTGCCTTCATCATAGGCATGGAAAGGCTTCAAATAATCTGCATGAAAATCAACAAACCTTGTTCATTAGAGGCCACCAGGGAGTAAAGGTCACAAGATTATAAAGCTAGGAAAATAAATTTGGGGCATTCCAGTAAAATTGTATTCTCTTTAGCTTGGGTGCACTTCAACCAAAATTCCAGATTTTTTTTTAAAAAAAAGTGGTAAGTCCGTGGGGATTTGGGCCTCTACCTTTTAGTGAGAATGGAGTCATAGACCTCATCATGGGGTTCGGCGATACTACTGCCACGGCTGTTTGGTCATTTGAAGAAGAGAGACAATCCATGCGATGATTCATATGACCAAGGGAGAAAAATTATGATAAAAAAAGCCTGCCACTGATAGTCCAATCAATGGATGGATAGAGATGGAGACAGATTTCGACCTATCAGGTGGTTCCACTCCTTTCATCACTATCCTTGCATTTATTGGACGGCGATGACACTTATGATCATAGACTTCTATGGTCACATGGATCATTGTATAATTCTCTACAAGAAATAGAGGGCATATAGTATAGGGTGTGGTTTCTATAAGGATGCAACCTTAAACAATCCAATTAAGGTGCACCTCCAAATTTTATCATAACATGTATTTTTGGTGAAAATAGTTCTTAGAATTTTCTCAAAATCTATTTTTATATGTGATTATAAAATTTTAAACTAAAACAATGGTTAAAATCAAGCAGATCTATTTGTAAAATGCACTATTTTTGGGACTCAAAAATCTTTTTTTTTTCTTTCATATTCATATATCTCGATGTCGAGAAGATCCATCAGAGGTTTTTTAAACATTAAAACAACCTTTTCCGATGAATTTTTGAGGTGCATTTGTAGTTCTACATTTTAAGGTTGCAACCTTATATAAACTTTTTCCTTTAGTATATACTTAACAATAAAGATGCAATATACTTAACAATCCGGATAGACAAGTGAAGGATCTTCAACGGCAGCCTTCTCCTTGTAAACATCGGAAGACATGATTTGTTTCCTCATCTCCACCCATGGGATCTCCTTTTTCTGTGCTGTGCTGCTTCCAAAGAGTACATATACAAATATATAAATAAGGAAATAGTATATATAGAGCCTAGGCTCTAAACAATCAAATTAGAGCCCACCTCAAAAATTTGGAGGTTGTTTTGATGCCCAAATATCCTCAAATTGATCATCTCGACGTCAAGATGCATGGACACTAGTAAAAAAATGGATTTCAAGTTTTGGAAATAGTGCATCTTGTAACACATTTTTGGACATTCAATTTTCAAATTTTATAGATTTGCTTGATCTACACTATTTTTGAAGCTTTAAATTTTATAATTAAAGATGAAAATATATTTTAAGGCAATCACAAAGATTTTCAGTATTAAAACTATATTTCTCGACACTATTTGAAGGTGTGCTCTAACTTGATTTTTTAGAGCCTAGGCTCCATACAAACCGCTCCTCTTTTTTTTTTTCTTTTTTTTTAACTTGCTCCGGTAAGCGGGGCTAAGGTTCAGATAAAAATATCCCTTTCATTGGGCTTAGCCTGGGCCGAGTCTAGTAACTTAGCTAATTTTTTGAAGTCCTAAATTTCAGACAAAAAAATCGACAAAAATGACGATAGTCAGAATTCAGAAACAGGCTGAAATTTGGGATGCCCAATTTTACAAAATAAACTTTAAAAGGTTCATAGCTAATTTTCAGGAATTTCGAAACAAAACCACATTTTATATCGAATAAATTTCGGACAAAAGCCTCTTCCGAAATTTCAGATATTATTTCCGCTGTATCCCATTATCAAAGCTTCATTTGTTGCGGCAAAATTTCGGAGATGCTCGGTGTACCTGATAAAGACCTGCCTGGCTCCGAACTTGAGGATGGAGTAGAGGGGCTTGAACTCAATAATAGCGGCCACAATGCGAGATAGAGGGGTCTCTCCGGCCCATCGTGGCCGTTCAAGCTCCCCTTCTTCATATGAAGGACTGGTAGCAGGAGCAGATGACGACTGCGCGGTGCACCGGACCCGCACCGCGCTGCGTGGTCGGGTCTGAGTCCCGTGGGTGGGCTCGACGGCGAGCCATTTGGGGCTCACATGCAGCGCCATGGCGCACCAAGGAGGGTTTGGTCCACTTCTGTGTTTCTTCTTCACCTCCACATCCTCAGTGCGTCTTATCTACCCCTCTCTCTCTATCGTTATCTCACTTATCTTTGAGGATAAGGTTTCCCGCCCTTTCCATGTACGTAATCCACAGGCACATACTGTGGAAGTCATCTAAGTGAGCCATTCAAACTTCCATAGTTCCACCTCACAAGGACCCAAAAGCCAACAATTTTGAGTACACTTTCAAGAGAGCAGGATGTTGGTTTTGTTTTAAGGATTTTGAGGGTCATTTTTGTGCTATTGATAAGTTTTCAAGTCGGGCTTGGGCTGGAGTGGTTTTTTTTTTTTCTTTTTTAGTGATTTAGTGGAGAAGACAAGTCCCAACCATTGTTTTAAGTATATTAGAAGTGAGATTTTTTGAAGTGTTACGGGGATGATGTTAGTGGTAGGAATGAAAACAACAATGGCTAGTCGGTAGCGTGCATTTGATAGATCGCCCTAAAAAGAAATCTATAGAGGGCAGGGTACTCAAAGATATCTAGTAATGTATATAGAAGACTTTGGTCTCCCTT
>NW_006495273.1:1515032-1531625 GCF_000471905.2 Amborella trichopoda | reverse complement strand
CCCTATCCCCCTGGTCGTGCCCTTGACCCTCCCGACGACTGAGAAGAAATAGTGATCACATTCCATTCAGATATTAAAAAAAAAATACATTTTATTTTGATCGTGTAGATTTGATATTGCTTAAAAGGTACACTACTTCTTGACAATAAATTAAAAGATATGTTAATTGTAGGTTGTCTAACTAAAATAGACCATATAAAAAATTGCAACTTTACTTCTACAAGAAAAGTTAAAATTTTATATAAATTTGTCTATCTCCAAGCTAATCAAACATTTTGCCTATTTATTCTAATTAGGTAGGGAAACCTCCAAACGAATAAGAGGACAAAATGGAATCTTGCAACCTAAGAAAGAGTTTGATTTTCTAGACTTTTTGCACGAGGGAATTCAACATTCCAATAGAAACCATTTCCGTGTTTGTTGGAGTAAGTGTGGCATTCTATAGGGCAATGACACACTTACAACCACCCAATTTAAATTTTAACAGACGAACAATTGTGACATCTTTATAGTAAAATCAAATAGTCTCTTTATATTCCAAATAAAAAAGAGTGGGTCCACGCTAAAAAAAAAAGAGTGGGTCAATGCATCCAATATCCAAACCAAGTCTTTTTATATAGGAGACATTTGGGCATTTGAACCAGATGGAATTTGAGGGTAAAAATGATAAAAAAGAAAAGAAAATAAAAGAAGGAAGAAGGCAAAACAAACTATATTTTTTTCAATATAGTCTTGTATGGCAATTTATTTGTGAACTTTCATTTTTTCACTTTATTTTTATTTTTTAATTTATTTATATCATTATTGTAGGTTCAAAAAAGATGTGGTTGGAAGTAGTACGAAAAAATATAGAGATTTATAGTCTCACTAAGGATATGACTCTTAATAGAGCAGAATGACAGACTACGATTCGTATAACCGACTCCAATTAATTAGATGATAATTTATCATCCTTGTATTCCATAACAACAAGTATAATCCATTGATATTTATTCACCTTAATGTCATTCGACTTAGTTTATTTGTAGGAGTGAAGCTTTTCAATTTGGGCATTTAAAGGGTAGTATTTTTCAACTTGCTCTTCAAATATAAGGAATTGATCCACTGATATTTATCCACTTTAATGTCATCCGATTTAGTTTTTTTAGGAGTGAAGCTCTTCAATTTGGGTATTCAAAGGGTAGTATTTTTCAACTTTGCTCTTCAATTATAAGGAATTGAAAGGCACGTGGGCTATGTTAGAGCGCTAACAAAGTATGAATCAATATCTCTCTCCTTAACCAAGTATAAATCTCCTTCTCTACTCTCAAATTCGCGTTGCATTGGTCAAAGGCCTTTGAATTTTAAGCTTAAATCGAAGCGAAATGAAGCCTAGTGCGGTCGTTTGGATAAGCTTTGAGTCGATTTTGCCAAAGCAAACAAATATTTTTTATTTTTTTTATTTTATATATTTTTAATATAAATAAATTATTTATTTATATTTAATTAAAAATAAAAAACCAAACGCTTCCCTCATTGGCCGAAACAAAGATTTGCTTTATTTTACTAACTAAGCCGAAAAAGACTCTTAACAACATTGAGTTTGTTTATTGCTTTCTGATGTCATGAGAGAGAGACTGCGTTCCACATGGACGGCTACGATCTTTGGAAACACAACTTTTACCTGACTTGCTCATAACCGTTCATCAAAGGGTAGATAAGAGATCCACGCCGTCCCCTCAAAGGCGCTCAAGCTACTACAATTGTAGAGTTTGCTTTGTTAAGGAATCTATGCCTTGCCACGATTTTTTGAATTAGAAAAAGCGAACATTCAAAAAGTGAAGGAGGAAACCCAAGACTGCCACCTTTTGCACCTCATAATTTCAATAGTGCCATCAATAGTCGCTCAAGCTATTAGATAATTGTACTCCATGACACGACCTTACTCCCCCATGTGGCGTTTTTTTTTTTTTGACCCTGTCCTCTTAATAAATATATTTTGAGATAGATTTTAACGTTTAATTTTTAAAAACATGTGATATCTAACATGGAGATCATGAATATGAATAAATAAATAAATTTTTAAAATTAGAAATAATAATTTTAGTAAGAAAACAATTTGACAGTTAGTTTCCGTTGTTTTTAGATGGAACACCTACTTGTATCCATCTTTAAAATGGATGCTTTACATTTTTTGGACTGCAAATGTAGAAATGCAGTCCAGCTCGCATGAAATGATTTTTCTTTTTTTTTCTCTCATTTTCACTTTTTCTTATTTCAATTAATTATTTCACAAAATTTATGCCAATATCCTTTTTAAAAAAAATTAAAAATCTATAAGCCTATATTGTAGTTATGCTCATCTCTTTTCTTTTTCTTTTTTTTATTTCTTTTTTCTTTTTTTTTTTTGTTTCCTCTACCAATCTGCCATCATTCAGACTTTCAAAATCTGAACCAAAACTATTGATATATCGGTTTGGAAATTAAAATTCCTGCCTTGCCAATTTGGATTTTCAAAATCTGAAACAATTTCTTGAGCTTTGGATTTGGATTTTTAAAATCTGAACCCATATTCTCACCTACTTAACTTAATCCCTTTGAATTTTGAAAATCCGAATTGGTAGGTTAACAAAAAAATGGTTTTGGAATTTTGATTTTTGAACATATATGTTTATAGTTTTGGTTCATATTTTCAAAGTCCAAACCGATGGTATATGTTGGAAGAAAAAAATCCAATAAAGTAGACATGAGCGTAAATTACTATATTGAGGGATGGATTTCAAATTCCGATAGAAATGAGGGATATTAGCCTAAATGTTTTACAAAATTATTAGATCAGTGATCCAAACGATCATGATCGCCCATCCAAATAATTTCAGTAGGGACCCGTAGTGGATTTGATCCGCTCCACCAAATCATTTTTTAAAACACTTGTACAAAGACTTACTATGATGAAATGCTGACCCTTGATTTTTAGATAAACGATAGACAATCCTTTTCTAGTATAAACTATTAGGAAAGCTAACAAATATAGTAATTTGCTTCATGATTTTAAGGTATACCTTACTTTTATGTCAATATAAGATTAATGTCTGGTATAAATTTTTTCTTTTTACAAGGAAGTTCTCCACAAAGACTTGTTTTTTCGTGGGCATGTCAATAGTAATTTTGTTGTCTGACGGATTTATTTTTGGGTGAGGTCCCTTTTTTATATGGGAAAGCTTTCTATGCCCCTTTTACACCGTAGAAGTTCTATGTTTTACCTCCCATCCAACTGTCCATTTTTTATTAAGAGAGTTGGTCATCGTTTGATCTTAGATCCGACGTCTTAAAGTATTTTATTTTAGTTTTTTTGATACAAATTTTCTAAATATAAATTTGGTACGTGATATCTTCTCATTGGGGCACACCTATAAAAAATATTAACTATAATTTTTTGATAAAAAATAATGATCAAAATACCCCTTGAAACTTTCAGAGGTATTTTGGTCATTTTATTTTATTGAAAATATTTTTTGTTAGCCCAATTTTAATAGAAGAATGGACGTCCAAAATTTGGTATCCAAACAATTTATAGAAAAAAATTAAAAATAAAACAGTGTATAAATGTGACATTGTGATTAGGGCAATCTTACCCCTCCATTAAAAAATGGACGGTTGGATAAGGAGGAACATAAAACTTATATGGTACAGTGGGAACATCGAAAGCTTTCCCTTTTTATATGGTAGAAGTAAGGCAATCTCCATTTTACATTTTACTTGGAGCATAAGAAAGCTTACGAACGCTTGAAAATTTATTTGTATACCCTGTTAAAAATTTTAAATTTAAAAAAATGGTATAAATCGAGTAGATCTATAAGCATTTGAAAATCTTGAAATAGATGACCTAAATAATTTGTCACAAAATACATTTACAAAAATAGATTTTGTTACCAAATGTACCTTTTTAACTTTCGAAATGCTTTTTGTTTTTTCCATATCCATACATCTCGAAACAAAGATGTTCCATTGGAGATTTTTCCTATATCAGAACACTCTTTTTTAGAGGATTTTTTAGATGTACCTTACTTCGATAGTATAAAATTGATGCCTTCAATAAACTTTTTACTTTATTTTTTTGACAAGTCTTAGCACATCAGCCATTGAAACTACTTAAGTGCAAATGTTTCATATAGATGAATTTTGGACCTAAAATTTTATAGATGATCTAATCATTACAATTGGAAAATTATTTCATGCGGGCTTAATGGCATTTCTACAATATGCGGTCTAGAGGTATAAAGCATCCATCTTAAAAATTGATGCAAATATGTGGTATATCTAAAAACAAGTGTAACTAACGGTTCAAATGCTCTCTTAATATAATTATTATTTTTAGTTTTCAAATTTTTTTCATATTTATGATCTCCATGTTAAAGATTATATCCCATTATTTAAAGGGTGCAATTGGCATACTGATGCATCTGTAGCTCTAGAGGTAAGGTGCCCCTTTAAATTTTATCATGGTATATAATTTTGATGCAAAATGTTCTTAGGATTATCTCAAAATCTATTTTTATATTTAATTATAAAAATTTAAATTTTAAAAATAGTTAAAATCAAGTAGAACTATAAAAATATGAAAATCTTGAAAATGGACAGTATAGATAATATATTGTAAAATATACTATTTATGAGACTTAAAACTTTTTTATTTTTCATAATCATAGATCTCGATGTCGAGTTGATTAACCAAAAGGTTTTTCAACATTAAAACTACTTTTTTTCGATGGATTTTGAGGTACATCCGTAGTTCTACATTATAAGATTGCATTCTTATGTTAAATTAAAAATTAAAATCAAATTATATTTTAAAAATATATTTATTGCCAAGCTTGCCTTTCTACAAAAAGTGATAAGCTGTGATGGGAAATGACGGAGACCCGCCGAAGCTAAATAGCATAGAAAAAAAAGATCCTTTATGTGTTTAATAAAAAATAAATTTTAAATATTCAAAGTAGATTACTTTGAATTTTGTTACTGTATTATCCAGGCCATTCCCAACCCTAATTACCTTGAGCTACAAAACCACATTTTAATAGAAAATGTATGGTGACGCGTGGATGTGTTTTAGATCATTGTTCCATATCAAAAATGGGCCGCGTTTGAATAAAACCTCAGGGGCACATCCGTATTATTACGCTACGAACCGTGGCATTTTGGATTGCAAAAAGCCATGAACCGCCTCTCATTGGTCCGTTTTTTCTTTGGCAGCTCAGTGTGTTTCTCTCAAAAAATTAGCTTTCGAACCAGACGCTTGAGGAGAAGGATTGGGCTTCCGCCATTGAAGAGGTGCAAGTTTTGGGTCTCTCCTATTCAAAGAGAATATCAGTAAAAACAAGGAAATTTAGGGCCTTGGACCTCTCATTCCATGGAAGAAGAGTAAGTTTGAGCTCCCCAATTAGTTCAATGTCTACTGTTAAGAATAAGAATGTGTACTCTGCGCTCTTTATTGCAAGTCTGTGTCATGCTAATTTGTTAGGCCTTCCTGTGTTTATTGGGTTGTTATTGCTGGAACTCTGAAATACCCATGATTTTCCTTTGAGGAAGAACCCGGTTTCTATCTCATGAAAAGAATTTGGATTGCTGGAGCTCTGGAAAACCCATGATTTTCCCTTGGTGAAGAACCTGGCTTCTATCTGGTAAAAGAAACTGCACGAGAGAGAGAAAGAGGGAGGGAGGGAGGGAAGGAGGGAGGGAGGGAGGGAGAGAGAGAGATAGAGAGAGTTTTTAATATTGGGACATCACGACTGGAATTTAAGAAACCCAAGATCCCCTTTCAAGAATCTACACACACAGACATAGCTCTCTCTCCCCTTGCTCCTATCGTTTCTAACCTTTCTCTGATGCAGTTTTTCAGAACTCTGCAGTGGCGAGTTCCAACGAAGTCCAGGGGCCAACTTGGCCCTGTTTGAAATAGATAAAAATGCTATTTTTGTTCTTAATTAGATGATCTATACATTTTTAGATAACATATGTGGTTTGTATGATGATTTGGGAAGTTTGCTCTAATTTTTATTTTTTCATTTTCTTATTTTTCTGAATATTTCAAGGTATAAATCAAAATTTTGAACAATCCATCTTTTATGTACTTTTTTGGACTTTCATGGACCTCAATGAGTTCTATTAATTATGTTGCATTTTCCTATTTTTAATTATTCTTAAGAAATTTTTATTTTTATTTATTGTTTAAATTTTTTTCTGACATGTGCAATTGAGCTTCTCGGCTCAGCCAGGGCGAGTAACTGGTTCAAGTGGAGTTAAAGAACATTGCTCTGATATGTTATGACTCTTGCCTAACCAGATATCGTGAAGATAAGGCGGAGCATCACACTAGGAACTATGTTATCCCCTCCTCCTCCACAACGAGCGTACACGTCACTGCGCTGGATGGACTTGTGAATGTCAACTCCCTGTTCACCATTGCTGTCTTTGTCGGCCTCTCCATCACTGCACCTGGGCAGCGTAGCCTGCAGGGCTCTGGCAAGTGCGATGCTGGCCCCGAAGTTGCACGCCGTGTCGTTGTTTTTGAGGTCGTTGCCTTCGCGGCATTCCTTTTCTCTAGTCTCGTGGCCCAAGGGCTAAAGCTGGCAATCAACTTGATCAATAGTAATGAAGCAGATGAGATTTTTAGGGCTAGAATCAATGGTCGGTTGCTGAGGATAGGGATGCTTGGCTCGGCGGCTGGGTCGGTGCTTGGATGTGTTTTCTTGGTGCTATCGATTGTGAATGTGGTGCAGATCAGACTCGGGACGCTTACATGTGGTAGCCACCCTGCAGCTCAGGCAGTGTGGACACTCGTGGTGCTCGTATCAACTGCCCTAGTGGTGTACATTTCTACAGTCCTCTATGCCTTTACGCACTAGGACGATCTCTGTGCGTTCATTGTGCGATTATCGCTGAAACCATGCATCTTTTGCCTTTCCACGAAATGGTCAGTTATGTTCCGTCTGGTGCATGTCCTTCAAACTATGCATTTTTTTGCCTTCCCTTAATAAGGGTTATTTATCTTGTTCTTGTGTATGTTTTTGGCTCCCTCTTGTAATTTCTCCTCTCCTCTCATTTATCTATCACATAGTTCTGCTTTCTTTTGCATAATTAGATCCCCTATTTGAATATGATGTGGTTGCCTCTCATGTCTCTTATCTCTCTTGTGGAACTTTTTATCTCAATCAGGTTAGTTGGAAACCTAGAAGTTGAATGTTCCTGCTAATTTTGACATGATAAAATGCAAGCTAATGAATTTACAGTTTCACCAATCTTTGGTTAATTCTTTTTTTCTTTTTGTTGGAGTGGGGGGAGGGGTGTTTTGTAATTAGATATGACACTGGCTTTAGGCTTGGCTGATGAAAAAAATGAAGGCCCTAGCCATGGTATTGACTAATAAGAGTACCAAAACTTTTAAAGAGACTTGCACTAATAATCAGAAAAGGAAAAAGGATGTAGTGCACAGTGGCTGGGTTTTGGTCAACTCATGTTCTATTCATGCAAATATATGAAGGATCTATCTGGTATTATATGCTTTAGGTTTGCATGTATACGATGATCATGCTTTAGAGAACAGTTCATGATTATCATGATCCTTGTTAGATGATGCATTTTATGAGCAACAGGTTATTGCTGGCATTGTTTTTATTTTTTTAATTTAATTTTATTTTTTTTGAGAATGTTTAATTCGTATTAATAAAGGAAAATAGTACAAAATTTAAGCTCGAAGAGTTGGGAGACATATACAGCCAAAAAAATTAGGCTTCCCTCAAGGGAGCTTTGTACAGCTTTGTTTTTTATTTCCAGTAGCATGGATACTTTCACCCATGGTTTTAAAAATCACTTATCCTAATTGGGCGCTTGCCAATACGGATCAGATTTGGTAACTCACTGGGCCGTTTCCCTCCCAGAGCAATCAGCCCTATTCTTTCTAAAATACATTTTACTCCTATAATATGTCTGCTTAATGGTTTAGATCATCAAAATAGCATATTATAGATGGCGAGGATGCTCTATACAACTTCTTCTTGTTTTCCTTCATTTTGTACCTTTTTTAAGTTTTTGATTGGATCGCCAATTTGTACGATCCAGAATCCAGATTGATATAGTCGAGACCGAGTCCACCTGGACAATCTGATTTGCATAGCCATGTTTTTACCTATCATTGCTGGTGCAGGTAGTTGCCTCCACAAATACAAAAAAAATTCAAACATAAAAGAAATGTATATTATTCTGGAGTTGGGTTCAAAAAGTATTCTAGTCATTCCCTCCGACCTTTATGCTGGTGTGTCGTTCCTCCTATCAAAGTCTAAAAAAGACAATGGATTTTGAGCAGAGGAAAGCCACATATTGCTTTGCTGTCTCACCCCAATAAGGTAGAGAGTTTTCTAAAACTATAAAATATGACATTCTATACAACATAACATTCCTTGTATTAACAAGTTAGTGTACCGATTGCAAGCACGCATGGTAAAAAAACAAGTTAAGCAGGGTTTTGTAGGCAATGGCAGCGAACTAAGTAGGCTTCTACAGGCACTGCATTTCAACAAACACAGAAACAAATAAGTGTTCGGATTGTTTTAATCGCAAGCATAAAGCAAACTGAAACAACCATGATGGAACTCTTATTACATGAAAGAATGTTGAAGAGAATGGACCCCCTCATCAGAACCTATTACATGCTTGAATGGCCAGAGGTTAGAAACAATGCCTTTCTTTACTATTGCATTATAGAACAGGAACTCAGAATCGAAAAAGGTAATAGAAATAAAATAAAATAAAACTATGGTGAATTCATCCATTTAGTGAGGGAGTAGTGGTTGCAGGGTGCGAGTTCAACCCGTGTGGCTCTCTCTTAACAGCAATTTTAGGCTGAAGTCTGAACAAATACTTAGGCTTGATCTTCTTCACCATCAAGTTAATTCTTTTTGCGCAAAAAAAATGTTTGAATGGGCAAATGGACTCAATTGTTAAAGACTCAGTTTATTATTTTCACATAGGATTTAAAGCTTTAGTGTAACATCCGATGGGGTTCCACCTTAGATGAACTATCTCAGAATAGCATTTTGTCATTTGAAGTTGCAATTTAAGCTCCAAACCAAATCAGTGACGGCTTTTAAGTGCAGAAGAAATCAATATACTCAATATAGAGATTGCAAACAGATGAGTGAAATATTACATGTGGGCATTAACAAATTCTGTTTGACTTAAGTTCACATCCCGGAAACAAGCTTCATGAAAAGATGGAATCCTTTAATGTGCCCATCTGGCCATTGTGCTCAACCAATGAGATAAGTAATCCTTGATCATGTCCACTGGGGGGAGAGAGAGAGGGGGAGAGGTTTAAATCATGGGCAAAAATATATAATGAGACCTGCTTACCTTTAATGTCAAGAAGGTCACGGTTACTTCAGGACCAGCAGATGTAAAATCAGGGAATTTGGACGTACTTGTGACGGTGCTCTAAGTTTGAGAACTATTTTTTCGGATTCTGTGTAGAAATTACACACCTCAGCCATCCGATTTTACATCTAATTGCTTACGGTGTTTGTGATCTTTGTGTACAAAAAATTAACATTCTTATTGTAGACAATCCCTTAAAGCATTTCTTGCAATCTTCTTCTTGATAAGACAACACCTCCTTTGTTATCTTATGCATTAATCAGAAACAACAATAGCTTTATAAGACTAAATCTCAATAGAAAGAAGCAATAACAGCCATGTCCCGAAGTGGCATCTCAAATGCGTGTGTTTGATTTCTGGAGGAAGCAACATAGTTTTGGAAACTGAGTCTCCCAAACAAGTGGATACTGCAAGTTCTATGGTCCCCCTTGGAACCTGCGGTATCTACATTTTAATTTTAAATATAGGGGAAGTGGATCCAGCGGTATCCAATTAAACACGGAAATTGCATCTTCCAGAAAACAAACAAGCCCTTGAGGGAACTTGCAAATATGTCATGGAATAACAGTTGAGGAAGAAGTACCACCGCCCTAATTGTACACATGGGGCATTCGTCCCCACGTATTTGAGAATTTTCATGGCCTGTTTGGCTGCAAATTGTATTTTGGGCGTTCCTCGGCTATCAAATGTGAACAACAAAGAGTTTAGGAGTTAAAACAACTCGACATCTGCCATTGCATTGAGAAAAAAATAGAACTTTTTTCTTTTCTCACTTTCTAATTAGGAGCTTTTCAAACCAAAAGTTGGGAAAATAAATGTGATAAGGAGAAAAAAAAAAAACTGAGTATAGATTTTGGAAAAAGAAAATATTTATTTTCAAAGATGATGCTTTCGAAACTAAAAAAAAAGCTATGATGATAGTGATGATGTTTTTGAAACCAAAAGACAAAGAGTTCAATTTACTATAGGAGCCCAAGTGCATTTTTGTAGGTGGGAGATGGATTTGGAGAGTTACCAAAAAAATTGAAGGGTTTTCGGGTAAAAAAATCCATCAAAAACATACAATTTGGCATGGGCCGCTCACTCTAACACTAGCATTTTGCAATAGGAAAAAATTTATATAGAGCCAAGAGACAATCAAGTTAGAGCCCACCTCAAAGATTTCACTAAAAGGGGTTGTTTTGATGCCCAAATATCTTTGAATTGATCATCTCGATATCAAGATGCATGGACATGTTAAAAAAATGGATTTCAAGTTTTGAAAATAATGCATCATGTGACACTTTTTTGGGCCGTCAATTTTCAAGATTTGCAAGTTTCTATAAATATGCTTGATCTACATTGTTTTTTAAGTTTTAAATTTTATAAGAGTAATGATCTTATGAGATCCTCCCACACCCATGTGTGTAGGACTCCAAAGGATTACTATTAAGTTTGGCTTAGATATCTAGAAAAATTCAAGTTTCACACCATATGATAACTTTTCTAGAGATTTGTGACAAATTTAATGATGATCTTTTAGGGTCCTACATACACAGGTATAGGAAGGTCTCATAGGATCATTACTCGTTTTATAATTAAAGACTAAAATTCATTTAAAAGCTATCACAAAAATTTCCGATAGTGAAACCACGTTTATGAACACCATTTGAAGGTGCGCTTTGATTGTTTAGAACCTTGGCTCTATACATTCGTATAAGGTCATATGGGGATGTTATAGCCTCCACATGATGTAAAAATTTGATGGGTGCACTACACCCTTCGATTTGTTCAAATGATCGTAGCTATTTTCAAAGCCCATAAAATTATAAAAAATTTTAAATTAAAATGAAAATAAAATTAATTTATAGGCTTTCAATCTAAATTGTTGGAAGGGCACGCACCCACTACACTGTCAACAGCATGAATAGGATACTTTCCATTTTTTATGTAATTTTGCCCATATCCTTCCAAAATACCATTATTTAAAAAAATCCTCTTTCTAGGTTAATAATTTCATAACTTTTTTTTTGTTTTTGTTTTTTGTTTTAATGACAAAGTTGCCCATACTTCCCATTTTGAAGATTCAAACTTCAAATCCCAAGTTTAACAATGCTTGACCCTTGTTTTAGGTGTGTTTGAGAGCCACCAATATATTGGATTTAAAAAATCTAAAGTTTTCTCTTATTAAAATACAATTTTTTTCAAAAAAATCGTCAGAAAAAAACTCAGAGTACTTCAAAAGATAATAAAAAAACAATTTTTTTTAGAAATTTCTTCCCTAATGTAATTTTAATGCCTTTATTTTTCAAACTTCCTTATTTGAAATCTTTAAGTTGTGGTTTGGAGATGAGCTTTACTAAGAGTACGATTAAAAACAAGATTTTGATTTGACAAAAACTTTCATCAAAGTTTTAACCAACATAAATATTCCAAAATGAAATTTTATTCCAAAATACTAGTTACCAACGTATCCTAGGAAAAAATACTCACAAAAACAGCATTTCCCAAAAATTCAAAATTACAAGAAGTGTAAATCAATGAAATATTATTTTTCACTAAATTAGAAGCATCATTTCAAAGAGGAAGAAGGAGTGATTTAATCACAACTAAAGATTCATATATGTGGGTATTAAGGATAAGGTTTGAATATTTGAGTTTGAGTAAAGCTACTAAATATTGACAACTATAATGAATAATAATATACGTGGAATTCTAGTCATCAGATTTTCATTAGATGGTTCAAAATATATATCACTATTTGAATTTTAATTTTTTCTATATATTTTATTAAGATAAAATATTGGGTGTATATACCTAATACTATTGCGCATCATATAAAAATAGAATTTAAAATGATCAAATTACCCCTACCATTTTTAAAGATATTTTGGTCATTTTATGTTTTGAAAAATATTTACTTTATATTTTTTACTTATACGGCCTATTTTTTAGTACACATATCTAACATTTCATCACGATTCGATTTCTAGATAAAAATATTAAAATTCAAATAGTGATATGTATTTTGAATCATCCGATGAAGATCTAACGGGTTACTATTCATTATACCAATTATTTGTTAGCTTCTTTTTTTTTCCTTCTACTTTGTGTTGATTAGTACAAATAAGCCTGAATAACATTTTCTCTGTAAACATAAGTTTGAATATTGTTTATTTTTTTTGGATTTTTACTACGAACAATTTGGATGGTTCGGTGTTTCGCAAGTTTAGATTTTTCATTCTTTAGTTGACAATCCTATAGTAAGTTGTTTTTTTTTTGACATTTTTCTTTTCTAACGACACTATAAAATATGGTGATTTGGTGTTTAGTATTCATGTTATTTATTCATCCAATGATCTCAACAAAATCATTTTATATTTCTTGTAGCAGTGGAGAAGCATATCATGTTGTTTTATGTAATGAAAAATTGTATAAAAATTTTGTCAAGTGGGATAAGTACTACCCATTCGTGACATAAAATTATTGCTTAACGACTTTATTACATTCTCACAAGTCACAATAATCCTTAATTTTATTTTACGTCATTATAAATATAAATAATTTACTTCATTTTCTTTAACCGAATCTAGAATATCCTTTGTCCCTATTTTTTGCCTTCGAATTTTTTAAGTGGAAATATTTGTTGCTCCAGTGGGAGCATACTGTACATTGCACCCTAAGGGTAAAATTCATGTCAGGAATATTTTTTGGACCCAAATTTTTTAGAGATATAGCGTTTTAGAACCTAACAATCATTGTCAAAGAGAAAAAGAAACAAATAAATAAATAGGACTCTCTAATGGCTCAAAAAATTAGTGTCCCAAACTAAATAGGAACCATCCAATTTTCAGAGGTCAAGACCTAGGTTTTCAAGCACTTGGGATCAATTTTTTTTTCTTCAAAATATTCATCTAAATATACTTAGGTGGATCCTAAAATTTCAGATAAAATAAAACTCCAAAGTTACACTTTTACCCGAGGGAGTTATTGTACATTAATGTATGCTCAAGCGGGAGCACAAAATCTCTGGGCATTTTTACGGCTGGGTTTAAAATAACGAGTATAGCCCTTCTGCATTCGGCCTTACTTTTTCCTAATGAGATAACCAGGACATTTTAATTGTGGTGACGCCCAAATTCCACTTTCTCTCTCTCTCTCTCTCTCTAAACGCTCCAGGCGTCCATTGAAGAAAAAGTGCGAGTGTTAATCTCTGCACGCTCCTTCCTTCGCTCCTGCAATAACCACAAACAATGTACAATTTCTAGGGTTTTCAAGCACCACTTCTGCAACCACTCCATATTAATCTTAATTGTCTGCAAAATTTCCTTTCTATTTCCGTTAGAATTCCCAGGGTTTTGTACCTTGTGTTATCTGCAACCCGTCCCTGAGAAGCCATCGAGATAGCTCTGCAATTGAGGTTAGAGCAATCGATCACAAAAATGCCTAAGAAAATGGGTGTAAACAGCAAAGCTGAAGACGCTAGGGCAAGAAAGAGCGCAACAGAGGCTGAGAAGAAAGTGAAAGAAGCTCGAGATAAAGAAGAACAGTACTGGCGCGAAGCTGAGGGGTCTAAATCCAGAGCTGCCAAGAAAAAAGAGGAAGAAGCGGAGAAGAGAGCGGAGGTGGCTGCTAAGAAAGCAGAGGCTCGAAGGTTAGCTGAGCTCGAAGAGAAAGAGATGGAGAGCCTTGGTAAGAAGCCTGATAAGAAGGCGAATAGGGTTTCGATCCCCGTTCCAAAGGTTACTGAGGTTGAGCTCGAGAGGAGGAGAGTGCAAGAGAGGGCTGAGATAAACCGGAGAGCTGAGGAAGCGAAGAAGAGGCAGAGTCGGATGGCTGATGAGGAGGAGTATGAGAGGATGGTTTCGGTTGAAAACATAAATAGGGATGATAGTTTGATAGAGGCTCACTCCGTTGAGGATGCTCTCGCTCTGATGAGTGTTGATCCACTACCGGTTGATAAGCACCCCGAGAGAAGGCTCAAGGCTTCATTCAAGGTATGGATTATATGCCTGGATTTTCTTCTCTTTAATGAGCCTCTTGATCTATCTCCCTCTCTCGCTCTCTTTCTTTTCTCCAGCCCCCCTTTTGTTAGTCTGGGAATCTTTGGCGGTCTTATTGACTGATGTGATGTGGTTGCTATCTCCCTCTTTTTTTGTTTGGAATGATTCAATGGTTTGAGGAATTGCTATGACTCTTCAGGTTATTGATTTATGATCCCCAACTAAGACGTACCCTGTTTACATTATATGATTACCTTTATCATGCTTAAGTTTTCTGTTGGTGTTCTTCTGCGGAGAAATTCTGTTTTGAGGTTCGAGAATTTGCGATTATATTGTGAATTTGAAGTTTTATACTTGGGTTCGAACTATTATTTGATTGGTGCCAATCTTTGAGTTTGGATTTGGTATAATTCTTTGATTTATTGGATTTGTGAACTCATGTGCATATTTATAATACACCTGCAAAAATGAAAAGGATATGTTAATCATTTCTTTATAATAGGTAATTTCATTGTTCAGGTCATGAGGGTGTTATAAACAAATCAAGACAACAGCAGTTACTTGGAAAAGATTATGGTTTTGTCAGAAAACATATGCACATATTTGTTAGGTTGAGGTTCCCTACTTCCTCTTCTAAATATATTTCTGTTTCATGCGAATAAAACAGAAATTTAGAACAATGTTGCAAAAGAAGATACTCTTTTAGTTATTGCATACCTAAAACTGACCTTGAAGCCTTGACCATGGGGTTCTCAATGACATAAACCTTCACCAACTTCTTTTTGGGTACCTAATGGACATTGTTTGATTCATAGGGTTTCAGTTATAGATCCTTGCTTTATAGTTCCTGTTTATCTTAATACCTGGCAAAATTTTGTGCTTATGACTTGATGTCTTAACATAAATTTGATGGTGAAATTAAGTGCCTGGTTAGGTTGTCAGAAGACTTACTAGGTCTATTCATGACAAAAAGAAAAGGACTGCCTAGATGCACGTTGCTTTTGGGAATTTTCTGCCTCATGGCTTCATAGCTCTGTGGCACATGGCACATAAATTGTGGGAGGGATCAAGGGATATAATGTTCCAAAATATGTATGATCAGATGATCAACATTTTACAAATTCATTTGTGACTGATCAATACATTATGGACACTATATTTTTGTTATTGTGTTAAGGTTCTGCATTGTTCTTATTCTATCATTGGTTCATGATAAAGTTATTGTGAAGACTTATATTAGGTATGCCATTAAGACATTCGTTTTTGTGTTCTATTTCGTAGTTATTTCCTGTATGGTATTTGCCAATTAAAAATGGGTTTTTATCATGGAACAATTCGATATTTAGAGTTCTGCCACTGTTTTAAATATATTTAGGTTTCTGCCACTAACTTGACATTTTGATTTGGGTTAAGTTTAATGATAATAAGCATTGCCAACATTTCAAAAGAAAACAAGCTATACGATATCCAGGTGCCACATATGCACGTTATTCTGGAAAGTAATGAATGAGGAAATAGAACGGGGACCGATAATGTAACCCTGATTAAGAAGACATAAAAAGAAAAGGTAAGAAAACAATAAAAGAAACAACTGATAGGGTTAACTATTTTAGAAAAAAATGGATGAGGAATATCAAAATCAAAAAATTAGGAGCATTTCAAGAAAGAGGGGAAAAAAGGTATAACAAAAGCAAAATCCAATCTCAATTCATAGTTCTCTAAACCAAAGGAATTGATAAATCAAATGCATGTAAACGTGATGACAAATCGAAAAATAAACCCAAAACCAAATTCCAATATGGATAAAATCAATACCAAAGTGCAAAACAGGAAGAAGAGAATTAAAAAGGTGGTCCAAACAAAATTTAAATGTTTGTTTGTCGATCATTCGATTTTATTTTCCTTTTCTACCATATAATATCCCTAGCATGTGGAAACCCCTATTTTATTTTAGCTAAAATGCTTTTCTTTCTTCAACTTTAAAATTCATATTGACTCTCTATCCAGAAGTATGCCTCTCTCTCTCTCTTTCTCACACACACACAAACCACACACACGTACATGCACGTGCATGAATGCATGCACAGAGAGAGAGAGAGAGAGAGAGAGAGAGAGAGAGAGAGAGAGAGAGAGAGAGAGAGAGAGAGAGAGAGAGAGAGAGAGAGAGAGAGAGAGAGAGAGAGAGAGAGAGAGAGTAGAGTAG
>NW_006495273.1:1496713-1506859 GCF_000471905.2 Amborella trichopoda | reverse complement strand
CTCCCACACCCATATGATAACTTTTCTAGAGATCTGTACTAGATTTAATGATGATCATTTGAGGTCCTATACACATGAGTGGGGTTTTAAGATAGAACCAGGCTGGGAAACATACCTTCCCAGAATTAATTCGCTCCGAAACGGTTGCCCTTCAAATTGGAGATCTGAATCAGAAATCACTCGTCTTAAACACTTTTGGTACCAACCACTCCCCATCTCCGATGTTAAGATAGAGCCGGGCTGGGAAACATACCTTCTTAGAATTGATTCGATCTGAAACGGTTGCCCTTCAAATCGGAGATCAGAATCAGAAATCACTCGTCTTAAACACGTTTGGTTCAACTACCCCCATTCTCCGATGCAACCCCCTAAGCTTCTAGTACTTAGACATTGCTCTCTCTCACTGCCTCCTAAGCCTAAAACTCAACACTATAATGACTTGAAAAATTATGGATATGGATGGTCTGTATAATTTGCTATAAGATGCATTATTTTTATGATTTGAAATTTTTTTTTTCTTTACAATCGTACATGTCGAGGTTGATCAATTTAAAGTTCTTCAACTTCATAGCACCCTTCTTTATTGGATTTTTGAGGGGTTGTACACTATAAGACTTTTTAACATTGTTATTTCGGATAAGTATTAGGGCTTCCCAATAATATTTATAATTAAAATTAAATGTTAAATTTTTTTTTAACATTGTTATATCTGATAAGTATTAGGGCCTTCTCAATAATATTTATAATTAAAATTTAATGTTAGAAATAGGCTAATTCTAAGATGGTTGATCTTTAAACACGTTACCAAATGAAAGAAAATAATTTTATATGGAATCTAATTGAGTTATAAAAAAATAAAAAAAAAATGTACGAGAAACCTAAATCATATAAATCTATTTTTTAAGAAATTAATTTTTCGTGCGTGCGAAGCAAACGTGCCCTGAATGTCTTATGTGCTCCGAAATGAGTATCTTACCATATGCCATCAGTGCGGGTTACTTTTCGATGAGTATTTGTGTGGCTGCAAAACGAGTCCCGCCCTTTTTTCCTGTGGCCGCAAAATGACCATTTGAGCCCCGGCCACCTTCCCTTCGCAGCTCCCATTCGAGAGGGGATTACAGCATGGCCGCAACCGCCAGGCAAGCGGCTCTGACCTCTATCCCTTTCCGTTCCCCTAAAATGACCGTTATACCCTTCTCCAGAGCCCAAGACCCCCTAGGATTGACTATTATGCCCCTATCCGACCCCCTTGCCGTCCTGGGCCGGGCCTCCACTCTTGCCCAAGCCCAACAGGCCCACGCCCACCTCCTCACCACCGGCTTTGCTGTCCGCCCCCTCCTGGCCACCAAGCTCATCAACCTCTACGCGCGCAATGCCGCCCTCTCGCATGCTGCATTGCTCTTTGAAACCATCCCGAGACCGGATGCCTTAGCCTTTGCTTCCCTCGTCTCGGCATATACGCGCGCCACCCGTTTCTCCGATGCCCTCAAATTATTTCATAGAATGGTAAAATGTGGCCTCATCCCTGACCATTTTGCCCTCCCAAGTGCCCTCAAGGCTTGCGCCGGCCTCCCTGCACCTGAACCCGCTCGCCAGCTCCACTCGCTGTCCATCACCCTTGGCTTCTCTTGTGACCCCTATGTGCAATGCTCTCTTGTCCACACCTATGTAAAATGCAATCAAATTGGTGATGCGCGGCTTGTGTTTGATAGAATGCGTGAGAAGAATGTGGTCTCGTGGAGTGCGATTGTCTCGGGATATGCTCGGGGTGGGGACGTGGACGAGGCCAAGAGGCTCTTCAAGGAGATGCAGGCCCATGGGGTCGAGCCCAATGTGGTCTCATGGAACGGATTGGTGGCGGGCCTTGCGCAAGCTGGGCTGGCCTCAGAGTCCCTGAGGACCTTTTTGGAAATGGCCGCAAATGGTTGTGGCCCTGACGGGACGACGATCTCTAGCGTACTCCCAGCCATCGCGGAATTAGAAGACCTAGTGGGTGGTCGCCAAATTCATGGGTACACTATCAAGCTTGGTTTAGGCTTTGACGTTTGTGTGGTGAGCGCGTTACTAGACATGTATGGGACGTGTGGGAAAGCCAAAGAAATGTTGCAAGCCTTTGAGGACACGCCCACAAAGGATGTGGGCTCATTCAATGCGCTTGTTGCGGGGTTTTCGCGTAATGGGCTTGTTGACAAGGCATTACAGGTGTTTCGGGAGATAGAAGGGCTTGGTATGGAGCTTAACATTATTTCGTGGACCTCAATGGTGGCTGCATTGGCCCAAAATGGTAGAGACCTTGAGGCTCTAGACCTCTTTAGGGAGATGCAAATTACAGGCATTAGCCCGAACTCGGTAACCATTCCTTGTGTTCTCCCTGCTTGCTCGAATATCGCGGCATTACAGCATGGGCGTGCAGTGCACGGTTTCTCTATAAGGAGAAAAATAAGCTTTGACATCTATGTGGGGAGCGCATTAGTGGACATGTATGCGAAGTGTGGGCGAATAATGGAAGCTCGCCGTGTCTTTGATGCCATGCCAAAGAGAAATCTGGTGTCTTGGAATGCGATAGTTGGTGGTTATGCAATGCATGGTCAAGCCAAAGATGCTATCGAGCTCTTTGATTCCATGCTTGAAAGAGGTTTCAGGCCCGATCATATAAGCTTCACTTGTGTGCTATCAGCATGTAGCCAGGCAGGCTTTTTGGAAGAAGGGTGGAAATACTTTCACAGTATGGCTTGCGAGCATGGGTTTGAGGCTCGAACCGAGCATTATGCTTGCATGGTAAGTCTACTCGGTCGAGCAGGTAGGCTTGAAGAGGCCTACTCACTCATAACCGAGATGCCCACTAAGCCTGATACCTGTGTTTGGGGTGCATTACTCAACTCATGTAGGCTTCATAGGAATGTGAAGCTCGGAGAGCTAGCTGCTGAACATCTCTTTGAGCTCGAGCCAAGAAACTCTGGAAATTATGTGCTTCTCTCTAACATTTATGCGTCAGTTGGGTTATTGGATGGGGTGGATAGAGTGCGAGAGAAAATGAAGAGGTTGGGTTTGAGGAAGAGCCCTGGTTGTAGCTGGATTGAGGTCAAGAATAAGGTGCACCTGCTTTTAGCGGGCGATAAATCCCACCCTCAGATGGCTCAAATCATCGAGAAGATCGAGAGCCTGAGCTTGGAGATGAAGAAGGCAGGTTGGCTACCAAAAACCGACTTTGTTCTTCAAGATGTGGAGGAGCAAGACAAGGAGCAAATTCTTTGTGGCCATAGTGAGAAGTTGGCGATTGGGTTCGGTCTCTTGAACACAACTATTGGATCGCAGCTTCGGGTTATAAAGAATCTTAGAACTTGTGGTGATTGCCATTCTGTGATAAAGTTCATATCTAGGTTTGAATCGAGAGAAATATTTGTGAGAGATACTAACCGGTTCCACCATTTTAAGGATGGGGAATGTTCCTGTGGTGATTACTGGTGATTTTGGTTTCAAGGAGATGGAAGATACTCTTCACATTGAATCAAGCAGTTGGTCCCTTTTATGGTTCAAAACCAATGGTTGAATATTTGTAAATTAAGTCATACATGCTGTTTAGTTGATACTCTTCATATTGAATCAAGCAGTTGGCCTCTTGTATAGTTCAAATCAATGATTGAATATATGTAAATTAAGTCATACATGCTGTTTAGGGGCCATTGTACAGTGCCACAGTAGGCTGAGAAATACCCAAATGAAACTCTGGTTCACGAATCACGGAAGTATAATTTTATAATTTGGAAATGGGTTACCCTGGGAACATTGAAAGCCATTTTTTAGTTTATCTTGCTCATATAATGTGCTGCCAGAGGGAGAGGTTGGATTTGAAGATTTCATGTAGCATTGCTGAAGAAATTCAACACATGATTTTTTCGTTGACTATTGTATAAAATATAAAAGGAGGTACTATCAAGACTGTATAGAAAAAATAGGCGACCCATTGAAAGGGTGCCCTGTACAAAAACCTCACAAAAAACAGGCGACCCAGTCGAAGGGTGCCCCGTACAAAAACCCTTAATCGGCCCAAAAAATGCTCGACACCTGAAAGAAAAGAAGGATGCAAGCTTTAAAAGATGCCTATAATCCCCGTGGGGGAGTTAAGACTTGCTCCTTCCCTGGCTAGAGCATCAGAAGCTTTGTTGGCTTCCCTAAAAGCGTGTTTCCAACTAACTCGTAAAGAGGGTAAAATTTGAACGCTATAGAGGGTAAAATTGGCCTTACTAGTTTTATGCATTAGTTGGGATAAAGCTCAGATAATGATGATCAGTGATCAAAATGGATATTAATATATCTTCCAATAAATCACTGATTTTTCCTCCAATGATCAGTGTGGGATCATCTCTCCCTAACCAAACTCTTTTTCTGAGAAGGCCTGGATTGGTCTCTCCCAGCCCGTTATATAAGTTGAGCTATTGATGCAGTTGAAATGATCTGCATCAGCTATCTCCACTTGTTTCTCTCTCTTTGATTGATTCTTAGAAAAGAAAGCCTTGATTGGGTGCATGCATTACAACTTCACTGCTCTTCATAGCTTCCTCATAAGTTAAAAGGAGCTATTACCATTGTTGTATCAGTATTCCTCGAGGTAAGATCTTCTTGACAATTAGAAGAGAAATTACCGTCATGGACAGCCATTCCTTCTTCTTGGTGGCTAGATTAAGCACCAAAGGTATGTTTTGACAAATATACCAGCTGAGTGCTTCTCAGAGGAGCCCAACTTGGAATGCCCAGCTATCATATGTGCCTGTTTTTCCTCTACTTTCCATTATTGAAACATTTTCTTTCTCATTGTAGCTTCTCAAATTTATTTGAACTGCACAGAGATTGGTGGCTTTAAATAGCACACTAGGAATAATAAAATTACTGAAATATCAACTCTCTCAAATCTTTATGGCATTACACTATTCAAACCCCAATAAGATTTCATGTCTAGAAAGATAGAGCTGGATAAATCCTGAGAACATTGTATACAAGTGGCTGACTTCCAACTCTCTCACACACTGATACATGGGGCAATTGTTGGACCCTCTCTCGTTTTGCATGAAAACTTGGGTTTAGCATAACTAAATCTTGTGATATTTATCCATTCCACTTTCTTAAGTGTTCTAAGAGTTTCTTTTATGAAGATAAAAACCTCCAAATACTAGTCATATTATGGAGGGAAAAAAGAACTGACAAGAAATGCAAATCTTGAAACTATTGTTTCTGAGAGATTAAATTCCATAGATTCAGGTTTGTAAGGACAGAAAATTTCTTTTAAGAGCCTCAATGGAAATGCAATGTTAGAGTGTGTTTACAAAACTTACTATGAAGAAACTAATTTTTCCTAGCTAAGGCTCGATTAATTGGACAAACTCTTCTAAGCATAATGGCATCTTAGATGGATAAAGCTGTTATCTAATAGACAGCAGGATTTCAGTTCTCTTTTAGGAAGTAATGCCCCGAGCATAGTTGTCTCCATTTAACTATCTGTAATAAATTACAGGTTCGAGGATGCCAAAGTATTTCTTAACAAAGGTGTATCAGGCATTTCCAAGCAAAGAGGGCTCATCTGTAGATGAAGTCCAACAACAAATTAAGGAAAAATGAAATAAGCAAGAAAAAAGTGACTCCTTTCACCTGTGTCCATGTCCCTTAAGACACTTAATGATTTCTTTCATATGTCTGTCATTTTGTTCCTTGCATTACGAGAAGCTTTTTGTAGCCATAGTTCTTGACAAGAACTGAATGTGGTTTTGATTTTGCCACAATTTTCATTGATTTAGAGGCTGCTATTTGAAGTTAGCAATTGTCAAATTGGGAGCATGGTAAGCGTTAATATATGAAAAGGGTATAGATAAACTAGAAGGAAGTTGGTTTGCTGCAACAGTATTTTGCAGATGCGGTTTTATGTGGAAAACAAGTGGATCATTTCAAAGACCAAGAACTAATCTCTAAACAGTTCTTTTTCTCATAAAATGAAATAATCTACCACAAATTCCAAATTTTGAAGCTTTCAACCACTGGGTTACATAATTTTCTGATATGGGATTTCCTCAAACATTTCAAAATATTTAGGAATATGCAATCATATCCATTTCTAAGGTATGGGTTTGCAAGGAAGACATTCCAAACAATTTTCCCGCAACCATTGTAGGAAGATATGTATTTGAGATAATGGGAACATCTCATAGCCTTGTGATACACAGTTAAGTAGATAGAACCCTAAAGTTTTTATATCCGAAGATACTTGACTAAATTCTGAAAAGATATGTCAAGTACAAAAATAGAATTATATGCCACATTTTTTTGGGTAAGTAATTATATGCCACATTTGAATTTCCACAATATGTTAGTCTACCAGTGACGTAAGTTTTGGACTGACCGTGAATCTAAAATACAGAGGAGAGAGAGAGAGAGAGAGTCTCCATAGCTATTATTAATGTCTCACCTGAATGGCTTTTACAAAATGAAGGAGAAAAGAGAGAGGAAAAACAAAATAGGCAATGACATGAACCCATATATGCAACAGCCCAACATGGAAGGCTAGAGAAAGTTCACAGAGCTCTGATATGTTAACCCCATTTGCCAGTTAGATGGAGCAACATTCCAAGCATAGGTAGTCTGCTGGTTCGTGTAAGAGGTGACCCTAAAGGACAATTCTTGGCCAGCAAGGTTGGAGAAGGCTTGGTATGAGGCTCCCCAATTATGGCTCATACTGATCCACCCGGTCTTGGTACCTTTCACCGACATGCTTGCTATGTCTCCTGCCCCTCCTACATTCATCACATACACCAAGAGCCAGTACCCATTCCCTTGAAAAGTGAATTTTAGCCCTCCCTTCCTTATGCAGGGTACCCTGAAAAGAAAAGTTAACCCAAGTTTCAAAATATCTGGTTTTCTAAATTCAATACTTTTTTAGTTCTCATAACCAACCTTATTAGGTCTATAGATATTAGAATTTGGATGATGAAAGCTTTTCTACAACCATAAGAACTTTTAATTTTTAAGTTTGATTGGATTATTATCAGATGTTTTTCATAAACATTGTGAAAATCACTAGAAAGTGCAAACAAGCATAGGGACATATTCAAATAAGAAATAAAAAGCTTACGCAAAACGATACAAGTGCATAGAATTCAAACCCTGAACCTGATATTCAAAACTAAGAGATGCAAACCACGAGGCTACAAAGTAGAGACAGCCTGATGGATAAGTAAGTACCTACGATACATGACTGGGACAATGCCAGCCTTCCACTGGGCTATCTGCATGAATGCAGGCTTTGACATGTCGAAATGTGTTCCAGGGGGGTTGCACCAACCACCATTGTTCGAGTCTTCGGACCAATTTGGCGGGCAAAGGTTGGTGGCAGTGACAGTGGTAATGGGGGATCCATTGAAGCACCACTTTGATTGCACGCACCGAATTTGAAAACACGTGCCGCAGCCATACCCATTGTTGAATAGTGTGGTGCTAAGTGCGGCCGTTGAGGTTCCGTACCCAGTGTTAAACAAGTTGCCATATCCACAAGCACCCCCTGTATAAAATGTTAAAGTAGATCATAAAAATTGAGGGCATGGTTGCAACTTTTTATTTTGAAAGGGTTCTGGGAAAGGACAGGCAAAAATTTCTGGTTGAGAACAAAGCTCTAACAAAACTTTGGGTTGCATGCATTGTCTTCTTATTATTTTGAGAAAGTGGAATGATCAAATTTTGGAGAAAGAAAAGGGTTGAATTAACCTCAAAGAAAGAGGAAGTTGAATTTTTAGTGGAATTCACTATATTTAAGAAAAAAATGGCATGAATTCATTTACATGGAAGAAATAACAGCATTTCTAATGAGGTTTTTCGATTTAAATTGTTGGGACGGATTTGTTTTTTATATTCTTTCTGAATTGATATGTGAAGGACCCATGTGGAGAACTCGTTTGCATCTCAAAAGCACGGTAATTGTTGAAAGTCTGATTAAAACATATATGATGTTGTGAGATGATAAGACTTGTTTTCATTGGTCAAAAAAATAGAGAAATAAGACTTTTTTTCATCGTATTTGTCTTGAAAATATGGCCAAAACGAGCTCCACCCAAGACACTCCACCGATGTTTTGGAAATCGCCTCGGCCAAGCTACTCCACCCTTAGCGGAGGTAAATAACTCAACCGAGTCGGTACTTACGACCTTAGAAAATGAGATAAAGTTAAAAAAGGAAAAAAAAAAATATATATGGGTAATAGAAATCATTAGAAGGTTAAAAAGGTGAAAAAAAATATAGATAGAGGGGTTCTTGGAAACTTTGATTTCAAACTCAAACATTACAAAAAAAAATTTAAAAAAGAAAAATATGAAATTTCCTAAATCATCTTAAAAACTATCAAAATCATCTAAAAACTTATAAACTTATTTCTAAATAATATGATAGTGTTTTCATTTTTCTTTTTCTTTTTCTAATTTTGTACTTTTTCCTTTTTTTCTTTCTAATTATTATCAGGTGGGCCGAGTTATCATGGAGCTCCCCCAGTGTTACTCGGACCAGCCCATGATACTACACTCCACAATAGAATCTATAGAACGATAACAACAACAAGGATGCAAACCTTTTCTTATTTCCTTACGAGAAGTCAAAATACCACATGCTCCCGCAGGTGAAAATCGAAAATCCTATTGGGACCCCAAATTTGCGACGTATCCTCCTCAACGTAGCAACCAACCTCAAAATCTTTTTTTTCAAAAAGTTGGATAATACACATTCTATATGGTCCCCAAAAGAATAATATTGTATTGTTACAAAACATCTAATAAGTTGGATAATACACATTCTATATGGTCCCCAAAAGAATAATATTGTAAGAATTTGTTACAAAACATCTAATTTTTGGATAGTCAAATCTAAATAACACAAACTCAAAATCCATTCCTTTTCAATACTAATCCTGCTCTCTGGAGAAGTAAATGTACAGTATATGCTGCCACAGGAAAAAGCTATATGCACTTTAAAAGAAAACCGTACTTTTTCGATGGTAATGATCACAACAATTGAGAATAGGACTCGACTCATTGTGGTAGCACCACTTGAGCCTCAATTAAAAGGTCATAGCCTCTATTTTCAATGACACTTTAAAAAATGATCACAACAACAACTATGATAAATGTACATATACAAACAATATATTACCCATGGTGTCAGATGCTGATTCATCGCCATAGAAGGTGGCATGAGCAAGCTTCCATGGACTAGGGGTGTACCTAGCCATGGTCACAGCCGCAGTCGTGAGCCATGTTTGGCTGACAAAAAAGCTCAATACTAGGAGGCGGCTGAGACAAGACGAGTCCATTAGGTCCAGGTATTGGTGCAATGGGTTTGGTTGGGCTTGGTCTCTAAGGTTGTTATATAAGGTGTGGCATAGGCGTGGGGCGCATTAAGTTGACGTGCACACAACCAAACCAGGGTCTTAGACACATTAGAAAAAGGGTTGGTCGGTTTAGAAAGAGGTGGGTCAGTTTAGTGTGAAATAGAAAAAGGAGATATGCATTTGACATTATAAGGTACCAAAACATTTCATAATTGTTTAGTGAAAGTCGATAGTTCTAGAACAAGTTTGATTGTTTCAAAATTATTTGAAGGAGTTACATACTTTCCATGTTTGGTTTGAAGGTGAGAGAAAGAAGGAGAGCGATGCATTGGTAAAGGCCAACCTATATTTTAGGGCTGAGAATTTACCTGGATTTTCGAACCCCATCTGGATATAAGTATGGATTCAAGATTTGGATCAGATTGTTGGATTCGAATCAAAATTTGGATCCCATGAATTAAAATATTATATATATAGATAGTATTTTTTGTTATATATTATTTTATAGATATAAAATAATTTTTAAAATCCGATTGGGTCTAAATCTGGATCTAAATCTCATGTACTCTTCAAATCCAGAACTTGATCAACAGCCGATTAGGTCTTAATCCATATCAAGATGCAAGTATACTTTTTAAATTTAAATCCAAGTCTCGATGGATCCGGACCCGATCCAACCCATTCTCAACCCTGTTATATTTAGGAACACACAAACGTATGGGGAGAGAGCATCTGTTTAGACCAATGGTTTAAAAACCGGATCGGTGACCCGGATCGGGCTTTTCAAAAAT
>NW_006495273.1:1481871-1492447 GCF_000471905.2 Amborella trichopoda | reverse complement strand
CCTATCCCTGTGTGCCTTGCCTCCCACGACTTAATGTGTTAATATATTTTTAATATTATTTACACTATGGTAAAGATTAAAAATTGTTTTGGTCATTAATACCCACTTTTATATTTTCCCGTCTTTTTCAAAAAAATTTAAAAACACCCCTAGTTCACAAATTGATTCGTTAAAATCCAGTTTTGAATTAATTTTTAACCTCATTTGAACGTATTTTGTTTTAATCATTCTTTATATGCTTTTCATATTTTAGTAGATTTTTTTTTCAACACTTTTTTGACCGCACGATTAGATCGGTTGAATCAACCAGTTTACCGGTTAGGCTGGTTAAACTGCTTATGAGCCCATGTCCAGTTAACCATTCCAGTTCAATTTGGCGAACTTTGATGATCAGAGAGGAGACATCACTGTTCAACAAATCGGCCGGTCCTACTTGGAACTGGCTGATTAGCCGAGCCAGTTTTGGTTAGTTTAGGTGGTCTAGCCAGTTATTTTTAAGAAAATTTTAAAAAAATATAAAATCCTAAAAAATAAGTGATTTGTTTATAATGTGTTTTTTAATGTTTTTTTATTATTTTGACAATTATCATACTGTGTTTTGGGCATGAATATTTATTTTTATATTTTTCCTTCTTTTCTAGATTATTTCTAATTGAAAAAGTTTATATAAAGTTGAGGCCGAAAAAAATCAAACTAAGGCGCACCTCAAAAGTTCACTAGGGGCATGTTCGATATATAGAAGGCAAACGTTCCCTAGAAATTGGAAGTTCTTCTTTGCTGCGAAAAAAGAAAATCTCGAAGAAAGATCTGGCCATCTATGTTTGATAACTTGTTAGAATGTTAAGGACGTTCTAGGTACCTTAGTTTGACAACCTATTAGAATATTTGGAAGTTATAGGTATTTGTGTTTGATTAAATCTACTATACATGAGATAATACAAATATATATTAATAATTTAAATATAAATACATAATATCTACAACATAATATAATATATAATACATAAACATGATGAAGAAATAGTGGATCATTTGTTTCTTCAATTTATTTTTGCCAAGAAAGTATGGAAATGGAAGCCTGGTGGCGTAAACAATTTATTATTCTTATGCAGGTTGAAGGGATTTTTTTTTCAACATATGCTTGAAGGTGTTGATTCAAAAAAGAAGAGTTATATAGAAGATTGAAAAATTATTTCAATGATTTTGTGTGGTCAAGAAATAACATATAAATGTAGTTGAGATGAGGATGTTGAGACATGAGATAGATGAGTGCAAGACAAAAAGGGATAGAATTTGAAATTGATACATTCGAGAAAACTTAGGTGTGGCTCGAATAGGGGGATAAGATGAGATAAAGTAGACTTAGATGGGCTGGTCATGTGCAGTGTAGACTAAGTGCATCATGATATGAATACATTCAGAAGAAGTTAGGTGTGGCACGAATAAGGGGATAAGATGAGATAAAGTAAACTTAAATGGGCTAACCATGTGCAGTGTAGACCCAATACAATATTTGTTAAAAGTTGCAAGTTAGTTCTATTGGAAGGCTACAAAATAGTAAGGAGTAGGTCCAAAAAGATATGGTTGGAAGCAGTAAGAAAAAACATGAGAACTTATAGTCTCACTGAGGTTATGGCTCTTGATAGAGCACAATGGTGGATCAGGATTTATGTAACCTACCCTAAATAGTTTGGAAAAAGCTCTGACGATGGTGATGATGGTAATATTGATCAACGTTTAATATTACGTGCAACACACATGCATATCACTACTATTAGAAAATATGGAACAACTTGGTGTTTTTTTTTTTTTAATTTGATATAAGCAAATATTTAAATATAGAATGACAAAAATACTCATAATTGTTCTATGTTACCAATACTGAACAACATATTCTCTATTTGTAATATGGAACAACTGAGGTTATTTTTATCATTTGGTTGAGGCCTTTTAGAGGTCAAATTACATAATTATTCGATTGTTCCACATTTCAAATACCGAACAAGGGTAATTTGGATACTTTTAATCTTTTTTTTGATGATGTATCTAATAGAAATAAAAAAGAAAAATATGTCTTCAAATGTTAATAAAGATAATTTAACCCCCTTAATGAATTTAAAAGCAAAACATTTTTTTTTTTTTTTTTTTAAGAGATATCTAACTGAAATGAAAAGGAAAAGTATACCCTCAAATATTAAAATAGATATCTAACTGAAATGAAAAGGAAAAGTATGCCCTCAAATATTAATGGTTTTTATAAGGGGTTTCATTCCTTTACAAAATCACGTGCACACTCCACACCAAATTTACAGAGCGAAAATTCAATTTATTACAAAAAAATAATAAAACAAAAAAATGGAAAAGTTAAATAGAGCCGAGGCTCTTAAAAAATCAAATTAGAGCCTACTTCAAAAATTTACTAGAAGAGGTTGTTTTGTTGCTCGAATATCCTCAAATTAATCATCTTGACATCAAGATGCACGGACATGAGAAAAAAAATGGATTTCAAGTTTTGAAAATAATGCATTTTGTAACGTATTTTTGGACCGTTAATTTTCAAGATTATCAAGTTTTCATAGATCGGTTGACCTACACTATTTTTTAAGCTTTAAAAATTATAAATAAAAATAAAAATATATTTCAAGGTTATCACAAAGATTTTCAGTATTAAAACCACATTTCTCGACACTATTTAAAGGTATGCTCTAATTTGATTGTTTAGAGCCTAGTCTCGATAAAAACCGCACCCATAATAAAAAAGAGACCTTTCTACAATTTCTCTCTCTTGTTCTTTCATACAGCCACACCCCACCAAGAACTACCTCACGCCTACTGTTAACCTCCCATCTTAATGCCCACGCTAACACCTGTTAAGGCAAGAATGGGGTTGGGGTTGGGGTTGGAGTTGGGGTTGGGGTTGGGGTTGGAGTCGTGGTGGTAGCATGACTTATGCCCTAGCTAAGGTCTAGCCTTCCATTTTCACCTATTGCATTAAAAAACCACTAACGATTGTAAAAAAAAAAAAAAAGGTAGCAGCTTGTCATTCCCACTGAATTGCCACCTGCTAAGGCCCACTCGAAGACCTACGACGATTCGAATGCCTTGTAGGCCCAACTAAAAACTTCAAACACCTAAGACCAACTATACCTAAGAGCTAAGACCGTCGATAACTTCTGACACCTAAGACCAACTATACCTAAGAGCTAAGACCGTCGATATATACAACAAAACACGTCGTGAACCTTTTTTTTCTTTTTTAGTAATTCAGTGGAGATGTCAAGCCCATGCTGTTTTTTGAAATTGTTAGTAGTCTTTTAATATGTTAGATAAGAATGGAAGCTTAGACCCTAGCTAAGGCACAACCATCAGGACCCCAACCCCATCCTCACACAACCTTAACTTACATCATCTCTAATGTATTTCTCAGTCTAAAAGCTTATCCAAATCTACACCTTACCATTTAAAGGTAAATCTAAATCTACTGATCACTCAAAAATAAGGCAAAAAAATATGGAAAAAATTTACATAAGGTTGCAACTTTAAAATGTAGAATTACATGTGCACCTCAAAAATCTATTGGAAAAAGTTGTTTTAATATTGAAAACCCCTCTAACTGATCATCTCGACATCAAGATGTAGGAATATGAGGAAAAAAAAGATTTTGAGTCTTAGAAATAGTGCATCTCACAACACATTATCTAGACCGTTTATTTTCAATATTTTCATATGTTTATAGATCTACTTGATTTTAATCATTTTTAAAAAGTTTAAAATTTTATAATTAAATATGAAAATAGATCTTCGTATAATCTTAAGAATTTTTTACACCAAAATTATATATTATGATGAAATTTGAAAGTGCGCCTTATTTAAATTGTTTAAAGTTGCAACTTTATAGAAACCACACCCCATAAAATATTATCTTAAATCTTCCTATTCAATAAGATTAGGAAGCACAATAATTAGCGTTATCTAACTAAAATCTAAGTCAAAACAAAACACGCAAACAATCCCTTATTTCCAAGTTGGTCATGGTGACCAAAATCGTCCAGTCTTTCTCTAAAGCGTGCGGGAGTCGGCAATAATTGTCTAACACTTTAGGCTTTTGATTACGCGGAAGTTGGAAAATGGAATTTTTTTTATTGTGGTCATGCTAGACTATATTCTAGCCTTATCTTTTATCAGTGTAATGTTTTTTAGTGGAAAATAAAAGTTTTTCAAGAGTTTAGTCTCTTGGAATTATAAAATAAATTATTTTATTTTACTTTTAAACCTGTAAAAGAAATTTTGTATTTTTTATAATATATTTTTATATGATGTTATACTCATGGTGGTTTGTTTGAGGCCGAAGCTCTAAACAATCAAAGTAAAGTGCACCTTCAACTTATATCAAAAGATGTTGTTTCAGTACCAAAAATATTTACGATAGTTTTTCCCCTTTAATTATAAAATTGAAAGCTTTAAAAATAGTGTAGATCAAGCAAGATCTATGAACATTGGAAAATATTGAAAATTGACCGTCTAGATAATGCATTACATGATATACTATTTCCTAGTTCTTGTCCATATATCTTAAGGTCGAGATGATCAGATTTAAGGGTTTTTCAACATCAAAACTTCTAGTGAATTTTTGTTTTGTGTGCGCCTTAGTTTGATTACTTAGGGCTCCAATCTTATCTAAATTGTTTCCTTAATTAATAGATATATGTGAAGGGGTAAGTACACAAAACCCCCCATTGCTCTCACCATGCTATTTTTTGCATGTAATCTAATTACATTGTTACTATTTGGAACCTATGGTTTTTTCTTTTTCTTTGGTCGAAACACAAAACCATACCTTCTAAGGTATTTCTTGAGCACGACATGGTCTAAGAACCAAACTTTATATCGTGCATTTTAAAAGGGTGCGGTTTGTATAGAGCCTAGGCTCTAAACAATCAAATTAGAACCCACCTTCAAATAGTGTTGAGAAATGTGGTTTCAATACTAGAAATCTTTTTAATAGCCTTAAAATATATTTTCATCTTTATTTATAAAGCTTAAAGCTTCAAAAATAGTGTAGATTGAGAGATCTCTAAAAACTTGAAAATTGACGTTCCAAAAATGTGTTACAAACTACACTATTCTAAAACTTGAAATCCATTTTTTTCTCATATCCATGCATCTTGATGTCGAGATGATCAATTTGAGGATATTTGGGCATCAAAACAACCTCTTCTAGTGAAATTTTTGAGGTAGGCTCTAGTTTGATTGAATAGAGCCTCGGCTCTATATAAACTTTTTCCCTTTTTAAAAATTTTATAACTTAAATTTGAATTTTTTTGTCTATTAATTGATTTTAGGACAAAATTTATAAAAAGTTAAAATCTTGCACTATAGAAATAAGGTGCACATCCAAATTTTAGTAAAAAAGAGTACTCACAAATTGGAAAACCTTCTAATTGATCATCCTAGCCTTTAGATATATGGATATAAAGAAAAAAGGAATTTCAGGTTCTAAAATTGATTCATCTTGTAACAAGTAATTTGGATCGTCTATTTTCAAAAATTTCGAGTGTTAATAAATACGCTCAATTTGCAATGTTTTAATTTCCTTAAATTAAGGCTGAACATAGATTTTTAATCCATTGTATTGTTTCTAATATTGAAATTGTATCTTCTGGCAAAATTTAAATACACGCCTTCGTTATACAATTCAAGGTTGGCACCTCGTACAAACCTCACCCTTAATTTTATTACTCACTTATAGATTTTATTTTATAATTGTAATTTAATAAATGTAAATAATTCAACTTTTAAAAATTTATTTTGTAATTTTATGCTCATAAAAAGGAATTATTTTTAAAAAGTAAAAGCGATTCAACTTTTTAAAAAATTAACCTTTAGTTTAAAGCTTCTAAAATATATATTTGAGAAATAACATGAATATAAAATTTAGCCTTTAGTTTAAATAATTTACTTTATAAAATGTATTGTTAAAATAGTGGTCTTTACTGCCTTTCCCATTAAACGTGTTGGTTATTTTGAAAAAGAAAAAAAAGATAACGGTACATTTCTTTTACTTTTGGCCTTGTCCCCTATTGAGTGACGCATCACATCCACAAGACCTAGCAAAAATGTAAAAGTGGGGCCTAAAGTGCTCCCTTAAAGCATACTACATCATTGATCTGCCTGGAAAATTTATTTAATAATATCTTGAGTAATGATTTATAGATCTAAGATTTAGATATCTATACTTTTAAATAAATATTTTTAAAAATTAAATTTAAATTTTCAATAAAACTTTTAATAGAGGATTCATGTAGCCAAAGGACCATACAATATTTAATGGTATACAACTATTAGTTATACAACTCAAAAGAGAAGATATTATTATCAGTTGGGGATTGTATACAATGAGACCATATACTTTTACTGTAAAGAAGTCACAATTATTTACAATTATGAAATCTGATAGGTTGGGTGTATTACAAAATTCAAAAAAATAATCTTTTAAACTTTGAACTTGGTAAATAAAATAAATGCAACCACCCAATTTCACATCTAATGGTTGATTTTACACCCATTAATCGAACCTTATGGTGTTTATTTGACTTTATAAGGACTCTCCGAACCTACATTTTCTTAAAAAATATTGTTTCATGCAGGCTGGACCGCATTTCTATATGTGCGGTCTAGAAAGTGTAACGTATCCATCTTAAAGATGGATGCAAGTAGGTGTTCCATCTAAAAACAATGAAAACTAACGGTCCAAATGTTTTTTATCATAACTATTATTTTTATTATTTAAAATTTATTTATTTATTCATATTCATCATCTCCATGTTAGAGATTGCATGTCCTTAAAAATTAAATCTTAAAATCCATCTCAAAAATAGATTTATGAAGAGGCTCGCATTTCTACATATGCGGGCTTGGCCGCATAGAAACCAGATCCTTTTTAGGAAGGGTGCAGTTAACATATGGATGCATCTTTAGCTAAGGAGCATCTTCAAATTTTATCATGGTATATAACTTTGACGTAAAATGTTTTTAAGATTATCTTAAAATTTATTTTTATATCTAATTATAAAATTTTAAATTTAAAAAATTGTTAAAATCAAGTGGATCTATAAACCTACGAAAATCTTGAAAATAAATGGTGTAAATAATATATTGTAAAATGTACTATTTTTTAGATTTAAATTTTTTTTATTTTTCATTGTCTACGTCTCGATGTCAAGATGATTAATCAAAAGGCTTTTTATCATTAACGCGACCTTTTCCGATGGATTTTTGAGTGCATATCTAGTTCTTACGGTTGCATCCTTAAATAAACTTTTTCCTTTTTTGAAACTTTGATATATTTGTTGAACGCCACGTTTCAGACCGTTGCAGTTTTATATAATTATATAAATTCTTTCCTTATTCTTTTTTAAAGTCTCTCGGTTTTCTTCACTCTTACACCCTCGCAAGAAACTCAAAAGAAACAATCTCGAATTCTGCAGTTTTTTTTTTGAAATTTTATCTCGAAGATTTCATTCATTCTTGGGCGCTCTTTCTCTCTGATACATCACGCGATCCTTCGCTGTGCATTTTCTTATGTTCTGTTTTATTTTATTTTTTTATATTTGTTTCTGAGATCTTATTTTTGTCCCTCGACTGAATTCAGGTATCTTCGGCCCCTTTTGATTTGTCACTGAATTCTATGGCGTTTAGGGCTTTTAACCATGAAACCAGAAGATTGCTTTTGAGAGAATGGGGAAATGGGGGTGATTCTAGAGAACATACCATGTTACCCTCTACAAGAATTGTGGTATTTCATTGCTTTTGATCGTTTATTTTTTGTATTTTTAGAGGTTAAATTCTTCTGAGAAATACCCAAATTATGGTATCGGTTATCCCTTTCTAAACTATTTCCTGTATATTTTAAGAGTAAATACGAGAATCGAATTTCTGCCCATTCAGATTGAGACCGTAATCTATCATTCTGTCGTTTTGGAGTTTGAATTCATCGTAATCTATCTTTCCGTGGTTTTGGAGTTTGAATTCATGGTAAGAAAATCGTTGATCTTTTTTGTTTCTTTTGAAGAAAATAACTACCTGCAAAGTTTACAGGGGTTCTTTTGGGTTTATATGATATTTGGTTTTCCATTTTTCTTTAGATATTTCCGGGGGAAATGTCTAGTTGGTTGTTTGCAGTGTGACCCGTAACCTAGTTTTCTGAGACTTCAAACTTTAAAGTCCTTAGAGAAATACGCACTTCTTTTTATCGAAAAAGAATTTCTGCATATTTTTCATGAGTTATTTTCATGTGGTTTTCTTGATGATAAGTTGTGATCATGCAGGGAGATCGGTTCATCCCTGTTCGGGCTGCAATGGACATGGATGTCTCCTCATATTTGCTGCGATCAAAGAATCGGAATAGTGAAATGGTGGTTTCACCATCTAAGGTTAGTTCTCATTAGCAGAATATAATGTATTTAGAAACTGTCTCATGGAGAGGAGTTTAGATGAACTGTCTCATGGAGAGGAGTTTGGGTGAACTGTCTCATGGAGAAACTCTAAGAATGATGCTGTAATACACCAACTTGTGGTCTTCTAGTTAGTCATGCAAGTTTATTGGTTAGGCAAAGTATTCCTGGCAAATTTATGTTGCAATTATCCTGGGGAATGCTAGGTAGTAACATAAAATGCCTTTATACTGGTAACCATGATATGGATTAAAATGTAGGTAGGTTTTGTAGGAATGCTCTGTAGCAAGAGGACATGTAAACCTAATTGAGAGTTCTAAGCTGGAATTTTCCAATTTTAAAAAAACAATCTCTAGATTGTAGTTAGGTATGGTGTTTCTTTTATTGTTTCAGTGTTTCAGGATCTGCAACTTCATGTACAATATGCAATGAACACGATGGCTAAGTTTCAAGTAAATAAGGATAGCTTCTTGGTATAGTTTCTGTCTGGCATAAGATGAATTTGGATTCCAAGAATGCTTGGATCACAATATGGCTTTAGATTCAAAGACCTTAAGTTTTTTATAGGAGATTATTTTCAAATATACAATGCATATATATTTCTATTATTATCCTCCAAGATCTCCTTGGAGCCTAATCTGATTAGTGGAATCTTTCTAAGAATCTTATTCCTTAAGTTTGATATTTTCTGGAAGTCCGAAACCCAAGTCACAACCATAAAAAGATTGTTTCTTGAATTTATCAGATCTGGTGCATTTCCCTCATTTTACATTTCTGATGCCTACGAATTGCCAAGACCTTTATTCAATATTTTTTATGTTTCGACTAATGAAAGCTTGTGCTGATTTAGTGGAATTCAATGGATTATCTAGGATATGAAATTTGAATATGCTGTATTGAGGCCAAATCAAAGTCAATAATTTTGTTATTTATAGATCTGGTGTATTGTGTTCATTAGTTTCTGATGTCTGACAAATTTCTATGACTTTGTTGTTCAAAACATGCAGGAAGAGTATCGGAAACGGCTTGCTAATATTGTGTTAAAGGATCACAACACTTCCGAAAATCATACTCGAATCTTACAATTTCATGCAAAGCCTTGCAAACGCAAACAAAGCAGTGCTTTAGCTGATGATGAAGAACTGCTCCAAATTCCTAAGAAACCACGTAAATTGCTTCGCCATATTCCACAGGTGAGGATGATTTTATCTAAGTGCATTGGGATACAAATTGTGATCAAATATGGGACTTTCTAAATTTAATCCAGAGGACTATGGAAAACCATGGTCCTTAAGGTCATCAGTGTCCATTTTTTTGGAGGTCCCTTTCTCTCTCCATCACTAACCATCACTTTAATGTATTGAATTTTTCTACTGTTCTTAGAAGTACTATATACTTCAATATAAATTTGAATACTAGTATGTCTTGGAAAACAAAGAAAAAATAAAGGATACAAGTTGTGCTCTAGTTCAAATGTATTGATTCTCTTTATATAGACAGCTGAACGCACTCTTGATGCTCCGGATATTGTGAATGACTACTATCTCAATTTGCTCGACTGGAGCACAACAAATGTTGTGGCAATTGGCCTTGGGAATACTGTGTATTTGTGGAATGCTTCCAATTCTGCAATAAACGAGCTGACGCAAGTTCACGAAGATGATGGGCCAATTACAAGTGTTGCATGGGCTCAAGATGGGAATCATATTGCTGTTGGTTTGAACAATTCTGAAGTTCAAATTTGGGATCACTCAACAATGAAAAAGGTAGGTGCCATAAACTGTTAGGTCTTGTAAAAAGAGTATTCGGGTTTTTCTTCCCAAAAGTTAATAGTGTATTGCTGGATTGGAATTCTTCAGGTGAGATCCATGAGGGGCCATTCAGCTCGTGTTGGATCATTGGCATGGCATGGGTCCACATTATGCACAGGTGGTCGTGATAGCAAAATATTGTATCATGATGGTGAGTTGATAAACTTCTAATTATGTACTGGCAAAACCATTTTTGCCAATAAAGAATTACACATCAGTGGCCTTTTTTGTTTAGGAAACAATATAGCTAAGAGCAACCTATTCAAACAGTCCCTTGCTTGATTTTTGTAATTGTACTCCCTCTCTCTCTCT
>NW_006495273.1:1460791-1472925 GCF_000471905.2 Amborella trichopoda | reverse complement strand
TCAGGATTGGATGGAAGCCACAGTCGAAACAATGGAGTCTATTTGTGGTATAGGCCAAGAAGGTGCAAGAGAATCACGATTGGATAGAAGCCACAGTCGAAACCATGGAGTCTACACCACAAATATTGTGACCCCTGCAAATCTTGTAATACCCTTTCTCACCCCATGTCTCACCCCAGGAGTTCTTGATGATCCAGTAGGCCTTGTCCTTGAGCCTGATAGGTGCATACCCAGCTGAGCCATAGCCTACTATCAGAACCCCGTGGTCCAGATTCCTCTTGCTACAAATGTATGGGCACGAAACCCCACCTATGTATGTTTGCATGAAGACTGCATTGATACCCACTGCATAAAAAGAAGGCATGAATTCAAGTGTGAGAGGAGCATGAATTCAAGTTCTGAGATCAACACTCAGAATGATGTGCTAGACGTTTAATTTCTTGTTGTCAGCTATCTGAGAATGTATGTTGGGAATGTATAATTTTTTATGTATGGAATGTTGGACTAGAAAGAACAGCGAGATTTGGTTTTTTTTGTTTTTTGGGTAAAATAGTGAGATTTATTTTTAAAATAAAATAAATTATTAACAAAGGGATGTTGTTTTAGAATGAAAAGAGAAAATGTATTTAATATAACCTAACTAAACTTGCCAGCATGGAATGTCAGGTTAGAAGGGAAAGGCAAGAAGTATTCCTATAGATTGTATTACAACTCAGAATATAAAATAAAACCCTATACATAGAGATTGGAAACAGAAAAATCCTATTCATTCATTTAGCTGCAATTGCTCTGTGTATGTGTGGCATGTGTGGGGGTCCCCGGGGGATTGGGGGGGTAGGGGGAAGGGGGGGGAGAGAGAGAGAAGCTCGGGTTATGGTGCAGTTACCTGAGAGCGGCCCATTCTTGACAAGATTTGCAGCCATTTGGTCCTCGTCTATTGAGACAACACTGAAGTTGGAGACCTTAGCAGCAATCTTGCTCTTGTCAAACTTGCAGGTGCCACGGTCTGTTCCAGTATATGGGTAGTCTTGCTCTCTCTCCACTCCACCAGCCTTAAGGAGGTACTCGTAGGCGGTCGTCATCAGCCCGCCATTGCAACCTGAATCGCAAGCTCCAGGGTTCGATGGATCACACTGCATCCATCAAACAATTATTGAATTGTCTACAGTAAAATGACAGTATCATACAAAAGAAAAAGGTCCCTGGAAGGGTCTGCTATCCTCATGCGACACAAGTGACCACAGCTCGTTCTTCCAGTGACTGGGTTTGGTAAATAGTAGCAGGAGACAGGAAAAGAATATGAAAAATTCCTGCATGTTCCTTTTGGGACAAATGCAGCTCAAACTATCACCAGTTTTTTATTAATGTATCACCAGTTTCTAATTTATAAGCAGGGAACAGGCATTAACACTGTATATGGCTTCTTACAAGGAATTGAAAAGAATATGCACATAATCTCAAGAAAGTTCTTATCTCCAAATCTCAATTGGGTAGTGCATAGGGTTTGTCTTTCTCACACAATTCACCTTTCTTCAAGTGTTGACATAAGATTTAGACATGATGACACAAAGGATTGACACCTCAGGGTTAAAACCAGGCATCATTCAATACGCAAACACTAACAACATAATCTGAACCACTGCCAAGTCGAAAATAGACACGTTGAATTCCAAGATGAAGAAATGCAAGCACCTACGGCAATATGTTGCTATGAGATAGTGGAATGTAAGTCTCTAACATGGATCTAGGTCAAAATATCATCATAATACTTGTCAAGGAATATATATGAGAAGTCAGAATGCATTCTGTTAAGCTGCAAGTAGTTGTATTTGAATGTGTGCAATGTTTAAAGAGCAATCCAAGATAATAAAGCGAGACAAAACAAAAGAAAAAAGAAGAACGAGACACCATGAGCTTGATACTCTAAGGAGAGTAAAAGGGATGAAAATGGGGAAGGGGGGAAGTCGCAAACCTCATGATCACAGTCAACAAGTTGCTGCTCGCTGAGGCTGACAAGCTCCCTTGTAGCTAAGAAATGAGCTCCTTCCAGTGCTCCTGTGGTACTGAACGACCAGCATGAACCGCAAGAACCCTATCCAACAATTCAAGGCATCAGATAATCAAATTCAAAGAATAATAGCATGAGAATAAGAATAACAAAATTGTAATCAAAACATAAATAAAAAAGACAGTAAAGTAGAAGACATGAAAGAGTAAAAGGAGATAGAAACTAGAAAATAGAATGTGCTATAAAATCATAACCCCGCCCCAGCAACTAAAACATTAGATAATGAGCAACATAAACATATTTGGAGAAGATATAAGACAGTTAAATCAATGAAATGCAAAACAAAATCAATAACCCACCGAACAACTTAATAAAGACAACTTCCAAACAAAAAAAACAGGACAATCGACAGGAAACTATAGGAAGCAGTGGACGAAATCAGGAAGCAAAGCTCCAACCAACTAATCAGAAACCCACCCAGAATTGTGAGACTCCAATAAATCCAAATCAGAGTAAAAGATATAAAACTAAAAAACAAATATTTTGATATAAATAGAATAAAAACTCATCAAACACGAACGATAAAACCTCCTTATAAATCCAGCCAGACATATCCAATTTATAAAAACTCATAAACAAGAAAAATAAAACCTCCTTATAAATCCACCCGACATATCCCAAGTCAAAGGGCTTTCGCTTTTTTATTTTCGAGGCAACAACAGAGAAACCAAGAACCAATCTCAAAAAAAAAACATTATTCTAATAGCTTGATATATTCTTTTTTTCCAGACAAACTATAAAATAGCCATATTTCACCGTGACAAACAAATTAATAATAACAATTTCAAAACAAACAAAAAGGCATCAAAAGAAATCTATAGGAACCAGTGGACAATCAGAAAGCATAGCTCCAACCGACTAATCAAAAAACAACCCGGCATTGTAAGACCCCAAGAATCTAAATGGGATTTAAAGATAAAGAATTAAAACCAAATATTTTGACATAAATTGAACAAAAACTCATCAAACTTCAGCCAGACATCGCAAGTCAAAACGCTTTTGCTTTCTTAATTTCAAGCCAGCAACAAAGAAACCGATCTCAATAAAGGTTTTTTTCTTATAAATAGCTCAATTTTTTTTTTTTCTTTTATGAGTGACATCAATATCATCACAAAGCAGCCCAAAAATTCACGAAAGGAAGCAAACCCATTGACAAAATTTCCTAGACAAAGTCAAAATAGCCATATCTCACCCCACCATCATAATCATAGCCTTTTCCCAATTAATTGGGTTATCTCAACCCACCAAACAACTTAATTATGATAACTAAAAGAAAAAGAAAAGGAAACCGCAAATCAAACGGAATATATAGGAAGCAGTGCATGAAACAGAAAGCAAAGCTCTAACCAACTGGTCAGAAAACAACCAAGCATTGTAAGACTCCAAAAATCCAAATAGGAATAAAAGATTAAAAAAAAAAAACTAAAAACGAAATATTTCGATATAAATTCAATAATAACTCATCAAACAATATAAAACCTCCCTATATATTCAGCCAAACATATCCCAAGTCAAAACGATGTTTTTTATTTTTAATCCAACAACAAAGAAACCAATCTCAATAGATTTATTTCTCATAAATAGCACATTAGGTTCTTTTCGTTTAGGGGTGAGCTCAACCTCATCACAAAACAACCAAAAAAATCACCAAACGCAGCAATCCCACAGGTATTCATATTAAAAGTAGACCAGCAATAAATTTGACCAAAAATCGTAGACAAACTCAAATTATCCATATATCAACCCAAGCACATGAAGACAAAAGCTAGCAATTAAACCAACAACAATCAATATGAAAAAAAAAAAAAAGGCAGCAAATAGAACTTGAAAAAACAAACCTACCATCTCAAATTTGCCATATTCCAATGCAAAAACATGAAAACAACAACAGAAAAGAAAAGCCATCGAACCAATAATTATATGACACACTGAACAATCATCAAGAGGAATCAAACACAAGTTATATATAGATATATAAATAGATGGAGAGAGGGAGAGAGGGAGAGGGAGAGATACCTGATTCTTAATAGGAGTAACAGCACCATGATCACGCCAATCAAAATCCGCAGGTAAATCATTAGTGGGCAAGATCGGAGCTTCAGGAAGGTTCGACTTCAGGAAATCAAGCTTCCCCTTGAGCCCTAGATATCTCTCCTGAAACTCCTCCTCTGTGAGATCAGAGAACTGGGTAACTCCATGAACAGCAGTAGGGTCCAAGATCTGGTGTCTTCTTGCCCTAGCCATGTTCGCCTTGAACACAGAGAACCTGTAATTGTGCTCAGCTTCATTAGAATACTCCTTTCCAAACTTTCTCTTGAAGAGAGAGAAGTGTCCCTCTGCACCGAGAAGAGAGTTGCCAGCGTCGTCAGAGGTCACCTGTCGAATGATCGGATCCTCTGCTTGAGTTGCAGAGATGAGAGAGAGAGAGGAGAGAGAGAGGAGAGAGAAAAGGAGGACAGTTGCAGAGGAAGCCATGGTATCCAGAGAGATAGGGAATGTTTGGTAGAGAGAGAAAGACAGGAGGCGGGTATGTCCCGTAACTTGTCTCCGATTATATAGAGGGGACGAGCTATTGGTGGGGAGGGTCCAATCATGATTAACCACGTGGCACCACAGAAACTTGCACATACATCTCTACGGATAATAATACTTTGGGGGAAAGGCCCCCATGCGTTCTGAATTTCTTGGTGTTGACTAATATGCCCCCAAGATTGGTTATAATGACGATTACGTGACGGGTTTGGTGAAAACCTGCCAAAATTCATGAAATGATTTGGTCGGGTTTTTTTTTCTTTTATTTGGAGCATAGACGTAGAAGTTAAAAAAAAAATTTACAACGTCATCATAGTTTTTTTCTAATTAATTGGAGTGAACTACATGGATGTAAATCTTGATCTCCCTTTATACAATCATTTTACTCTATTAAATGTCATGCTCTTAGTGGGGTTGTAAGTCTTTTTATTTTTCGTACTACTTTCAATTTTCTTTTTTTGAGCTGAACTCTTGTCCATTTCGATCTTTTTACTGGAATTAACTTACATCTCCTATCATGTGTTATACTTGATCAACACTACATATAGTCCGCCTAACTAAATCTACTATTTCTCATCTTGTCATTTTCAATTCTTTTATTTAAATTAACTTTCATCTCTTATCAGATGTTATACTTGATAAGCGCCACACATAGTCAATCCAACTAAATCTACTCTCCCATCGTATTGATTATTGGTACAACACCTAAAATAGGTCAACATTGTTCTATTTTATACCTAATTGATCAAAAAACAATTCATAAAATATCATCACTATAACACTTGAAGACCAAATTGATTTTGTCCTTCTGGCCTTCAAGTATCAATCCCAATATGTCGAGTAAGCCTAGCACTTACAAGCCTAGCACTTACAGCGTGTTTGTTTTATGGTTACTTTCTCAATGCCACCCCTTTTAAGATTTACCATAGAAGTGGCGACCTCCTAAAAACGACTTCCATTGATGGTGTTTTTTAAGGCATCCAAAAGCACCAATTTCCACGTTTTTTAAAGCATTCAGAAGCACCAATTTCCACTCATAGAATCTACAGTTTTTATAAGCTTATTTAAAAGAAATGCACCCTTAATGTCTGAAATGTGGTATACGAGTTCAGCACTTCAAGTGCCTGCATGTAACACTTCTTTTTACGTCTACCCATTTGCTCCATTGGACAAAGCCCGACCTAGGAGTCTTTTTAGGACCTAAACTTCAGTTTATTTCAATTTTTTAAATGTGGAAAATCTTCAAGTAGCTTTTGAACTCAAGGAACCAATTTGATAATATTTGCTCCGGCATGAGCACACTATTTAATAACATTTGAATAACTATTAGGCACTTGAAATTCCAAAGCTATATATTACAGTAATTTTTCCAGTCAAAGACATGGCCAGTTGTTCAGCGTCGAACTCATCGCTATACAAATCCTGAACCATCATTCTGCTCTATTAAAGGACATACTCTAAAAAAAAAAATCAAATCAGTTTGACACTTCTTCTAGTATCAAACAAGAGAATTTTGGAAAGAATTTTTTTTCCAAAAAAACAATAGATTTGGGCATACAATATAATAAAATGTGAGCAAGTTTTTCTAATTTTCAAAATAAAAAAAGAGAAGAGATTTTAAAGTTAATTTCTCTTTTTTTTCTAAATTCTAATTAAGAGCATATACACTATGCTCCCTTCGGGTGTATAGTTTACTTCTACTCCCCCAGTTATAATACCTACTCGGGAAGATTTTTCATTATCAAAATTTGGGAACCACTAAAGAATTACTAGATGATTGTTCTCTAAAAATAAATAAATTTTGAGTTTTATAATACTTAGATCTAACCATCTGAAAATTGGACCGTCTATATTCAATCTCAAGACGTAGATTGTTTCAAGTGCATATAAAGTACAATTAGGGGAAAAAAAATTACTGAAGAACTAAATAAACAGGTGAAAAAGGATTCATCACCTCTAGAGGTGACAAGCTCTAGGTTCATCATTGGAGAGCACTGTTCCTTTTTCCAAGGGGCCTATCTTGTACTCTTTCGAATGTGTTATAACAAACAAATCACATTCTCAATGCTTATGCCCGAGATTCATATATTTGTCTAGATTCATATATTTGTCTGCTATATGCAACTTGTTCTCCACACAACGTGATACATGTATCAATCAATCTAAATAATACATAGGCTCCTTGGATAGCTGCTTATTTAGAAAAGGAGAACATTTATATAGAGCTGAGGCCGTAAACAAACAAATTAGAGCCCAACTCAAAAATTTCACTTGAAGAGGTTGTTTTGATGGGCAAATATCCTCAAATCGATCATCTCTACATCAAGATGCATGCACATGAGAAAAAAGTGGATTTCTAGTTTTGAAAATAGTGCATCTTGTAATGCATTTTTTGACTGTCAATTTTTCAAGATTTTCAAGTTTTCATATATTTGCTCGGTATATACTATCTTCGAATCTTTAAATTTTATAATTAAAGATGAGAATATATTTTGTTATCACAAAAAATTTCAGTATTGAAACCACATTTCTTGACACTATTTGAAGGTGCGCTTTACTCTGATTGTTTAGAGCCTCAGTTATATACAAACCACACTGTTTAGAAATATCTCAAGTGCCCTCATTACCTTGAGAAACCACCATTCTATGTGGAAAAAATGAGCCCACTTAGCATATTTTCTAGATAATTTATCGCTAATATATCTTAATTTTAAGATAATCATAAAAAAAAACTCAAACTTCCCAAATCCTCACCCACACCATTTTTTTCAATTTTCAGCATTTTTTTATGAAAATACCCTTTACGGTAGTCTTTCTACCGTAATGCATTGCGACTATTACGGTAATTAAAATACTGTTGTAAATAGAGATAGAATTACGATACTTCTAGCACCGTAATAACATAAATATCTATAATGGTACTTTAATTACCTAATAATATAGAGTATTACGATAATTAAAATACTGTAATACTTTAAAGTAGTATTACGGTAATTTAAATACCGTAATATTATCCAACTCAACACGATTTACCATTTATTTACTCCCTCGACAAAAATTCACGCTATCTGTAAATTTTCAAATATAAAATTTTTAGGATATAATATCTACTTAATTTTTATATGGTTCTCAAAATTTTAGAAAGGAAATACGCTTAAATAGGTGTTTTCGAGAGAGGGAGTAGATCCACATCGTGCTCCCATTGGAACTTAGGTTTTTTGAAAAAGGTAGCCCTGATATTAGCTTTGGTTTAAAGCTTTTAAGCTTTTAATATATAGCCCATGGGAGCACGATGTGGATCTACTCCCTCGCTCAAAAACACCTATTTAAGCATATTTCCGTTCTAAAATTTCGATAACCATAAAAAATTAAGTAGATATTATATCTTAAAATTTTGAAATTTGAAAAATTACAGCTACCGTCGATTTTTATCGAGGGAGTAAAGAAATAGTAGGCTCGAGAGAGTAAAAAATCTTCCGCGTTGAGTTGGGCAATATTACGGTATTTAAATCACTGTAATACTACTTTAAAGTATTACGGTATTTTAATTACCAAAATATTCTATGTTATTACGGTAATTAAAGTACTGTAATAGATTTTTATGTTATTACTCTAGTATCGTAATTCTTTCTCTATGTACAACAGTATTTTAATTACCGTAATGGTCGCAATGTATTATGGTAGAAAGACTACCATAAAATGTGTTTTTGTCCATAAAATAGAAAAAATTGGAAAAAAAGGGGGCGTGCGAGGTTTGGGAAGTTGGGGGTTATTTGAGTTTTACTTCAAATTAAGATATATTAATTTCTAAAAGGTGTGGTTTGTATAGAACCGAGGTTCTAAACAATCAAAGCAACATACACCTTCAAATAGTATAAATAAATGTGGTTTCAATACTGAAAATCTTTGCGATAGCCTACAAATATATTATCATCTTTAATTATAAAATTTAAAACTTCAAAAATAGTGTAGATCGAACAAATCTACAAAAATCTTTAAAATTGACGGTAAAGAAATACGTTACAAAATGCATTATTTTCTAAATTGAAATTCATTTTTTTCTCATATCCATGCATCTTGATGTCGAGATGATCAATTTGAACATATTTGGGCATCAAAGCAATCTATTTTAGGGAAATTTTTAAGGTGAGCTCTAATTTGATTGTTCATATACTCCACTCTATACATATTTTTCCTATTTGTTTAATATCTCGAGACTAATAGAAAAGAACCAATTATGACATAACATGACGCACCAACATGACGCACCACTGTAAATCCCTCTTCCTTGGCCCATTCCCCAAATTTTTATTTTTATTTGGAAAAGAGCCTCACCCTAATTGATTTAACATTTTACAACATTACATCAGCTCAAAGCTCAATTCTTGCCAAGGGTTGGGCCCTCTCTCAAGTGACTCGTACCAAAAAGAGGGTGAGGGATTGAGTTGTGGTGGTAGCATCTCCATACCAAGTTATCATGTTGGGGTTTTTAATTCCATTAATATTTTTAAAAAGCTAAGTACTTATCTATTTGAAAAAATAGGTAGGAGCTTGCCTTCTCTATTGAATTACCAAAAAAAAAAAGTACGGCAAAAATGTTTTTAAAAACATAGCAAAAATGTTTTTAAAAGTTTGTGCTTTTTTTTGCCCTAGTTCTTTGATCCAAAAAAAACCTACTTCGAACTAGAAAAACTCTCATTCTTCAATTCTACAAACCTTAGTTTGCATCAAGAAGCCATAACACAGTGAAAACCAAAGCAACATTATGAAATATGAAGCTCTCAAAAAATTAAAAACCTAAGTTGAAGAAGAGAAAAGTATTTTTTGTGTAGAGGAAGAAATGAAAGATCATTAATTTGGTTCAATGAAATAGAAATTTTCTTCGCATTTTGCCCACTTTTATTGGGATAATTTAGAGACTTATTTGACATAACTATATTATATAAGTGTATACCATACGATCATCCATTTTTAGTACAAAAAACTAAAAAAATTATGATACACCAAGCCATTAGATGCAAAATTAGGCAGCTAGGGATGTTTTGTATGGCTTGAGAAGGGATTTCTTAGAATCACATTTGTAGCATGCCATAAGAATTGTAGCATGCCCTAAGAATAAGTGATTGTCACTTTTTTGTATCAAAAGTAGATGGTCTTCTTGTATATTGTTTTATATAAGATCGCTTTTCAATGTGTATGAGCTTGTATAGGAAAATGTGTAAAGATAATTTAATCATAAAAGATAATTTAGTCAGGCTTGTCGGATTTATCTCACACATTCAAACAGGCCCTAAAGGTATCAATTAATATTGCAAGTGTTTAGGTTCCTTTTGAACATATTCATATTTCCTGCTAAGGAATGAGGTATTTTTAACACTCATAATTCTTGCTAAGTTGCATTTACGCTATTATTTTCATCACCTTATGATTTAGGTGTTGTTGAGTCTCCTTATATAACATTGTCAATGATGACGATGATGATGACGATGATAATAATAATAATAATGATATATGGTTTTTGATGGGGTTTTGAAAATTTGTAAAATGTAAAATTAGCTTATTTGTAAAATATGAGAACCTTTTTTGTGCCTTATGAGCCCATCTTCATGGGAATCACTTATTTAATAGAATAAAGGCACAACCCATAGGGTATTATATAATGTTTATTTGCTCCCTTGAATAAAACCCCAACTAGAAATAATTGTAGGACCACAATATTTGGGGACATAACCTCTTCAACCCAGAGATTAACCTCAATAAAAGAAATTTCCTTAATTGTACATTTTGTGTACTTGAGAAAAATAATGTCTCGAGATTTAATAGAAATAGAGACCTAATTAGATGATGAGATCTAAGTATTAGTTAAATTATATTTTTAATTAATCACCTAATAATTCTTAAGTGGTTCCAAAAATTTCAGATTAACAAAATCCTCCCAAATAGTCTTCTTACATAGAAGTAAACTAGCATTGTATACCTACTCCAAACATAAACAACATCATAAAAAATAACAAAGAAAACACATTGTTCCACGAAACTTGTCCAAGGAAAAGACAACAATCCCAAGAAACCAAAACCCAAAAAAAACTGATAACACCAAAAATAAAGGGTTACGTTCTGCGCTTCTATGTTTAGTAATCACACCCATCTATGCAAGGATTCCTCCATATCATGAGCTAGAAGGATGGGTTCGAGTAAAAAATCATGGGTGTGAAAGTTGATATAGTATTGTATTTTGGGTGTGGTTTTTGTAACGTTGCAATCTTAAACAATCTAATAAGGCTCACCTCGAAATTTTATCATAACATGTAATTTTGGTGTAAAAAATTCTTAAGATTATCTGAAAATCTACTTTCATCTCTAAATATAAAATTGTAAACTCTATAAGGGGCAAGAATCAAGTAGATCTATAAACATATGAAAATCTTGAAAATGGACGGTCTACATAATGTGTTGCAAGGTGCATTGTTTCTAGGACTCAAGATCTTTTTTTTTAAATTAATACATCTTGATGTCAAGATGATTAATTAGAGGATTTTTCAACATTAAAACAACATTTTCTGATAGATTTTTGAGATACACTTTTAATTCTACAATTTAAGGTTGCAACTCTATATAAACTTTTACCTTTATATTTACATAATTAAATCCCCCAAAAAGAAAGAGAGGGTGATTGTGACATTATCCACTGATCACATAAATAAACAAGAATCTACATCAACACCGTCATCACCAAAACAGAGCATACCACAACAGAAATCATTCCAAATTTCTCGATATTGCTAGATGCATCTGACTAATGAGATACGTCGGCGGTCGCAGGTACAGGCACCTCCTCTTGGGACATCGCGGACGACTTATCCAAGGCCAGTGTGTCACTGCTCATCAATGTCGATGAAGTCGGTGCATCAAATACTACTCTTTGAAGGTTCCTTTCACAAAAAAAAAAAAAAAAAACCTAATCCTTTAAAGGTACTATATCGTAGCCATATTTACTATAATTCAGCATTCTCAGGATCCAGGGACCACAATAGCTTCAACCAAATACACATCAAGATGGGTAACATGCACATAATTAGTAGTCAAATTAGAACTCGAATTATGGGTGACAATAATGGTGTTCTTGAATGGGAGAGTATGGAGTAGGTGGATGATATCAGAGGGGACTGAGAGGGACAAGGAAAGTGGAGAACGGAAGAACAAATGAAGGTGTTGAGGCCATGTATGTCGACGAGTTCCCCGAGTTGAAGGTGGTGATGGGGTTTAGGGTGAGAGAGAAAGGGCGAAGAGGAGGATGAAGAAGAGGACAGCCTAGAGAGGAAACATGATACATACCATGGTTATCAATACTGGACTGAACATGTTTTCTATCCGGTCGAACATCAAATTTGTGCCTTGGTTGGTCTATTCAAGTTAAAAACTGGTTTTCGTAAAATTGGTGAAAATTAGTTGGACAATTGTTTTGATGCAATATATATCGTCAGATCTGTCCAGATTCAATCTGGCCCGTTGGGCTCATATGTTTATATGAGCT
>NW_006495273.1:1441015-1460771 GCF_000471905.2 Amborella trichopoda | reverse complement strand
TATATATATTATTTTATTTTGATTTTTTCTAAAAAAAATCAATTCAATCATTTTGAACAGTAGTTTAACTAGTTTTGATTTGACCAAACCCCTCAAATGCACAATAGCCTTTAATCCTTGCTTGGTTAGAGCTATTGTGACTACTTGTTGCGTATCTATGTGTACATAATTATATTTTTGTTTTTCTTTTAATAATTTTTTAATGAAATCTTGTATGAGAGTCTGATCATCTCTTAATGACAGTTTTTTCTATTGTCCTAACAATATATTTAGCTCGAAGGTTAAAAGTTCCAATCCTATAGATACTAGTAAGTTTTACAGTAGGTAGTTTTGACTTGATCTTAAGTATTTAGTACCATAAAATTATAATTGTTACTATCTAGAACTTCCTGTTCCATTTCGAATTCAATCCTAGTTTGGCTCAAAGTCTCCATTTAACCTTCAATTACTACATTTGACCTGCTTAAAACATTCTGCCTAGCGGTAACTATCTCAATGCACACTAGCCTTTAAAAGCCCTTATCAACTCAAACGAGCATACAATAGCCTTCCCTCACTGATAAAATAATTGCTTACTGGTTGGCTTCCATCTTTGATTATCAGTTGCCTCATCTCTAGTTAAATTTTAACTTTAAGCAAAACTAAAGTTTGGAAATACTAGTTAGTAACTAGTTACTCTAAACTGGGTTTTTATTGCAAATTTTGCTCTGATACTATTTCGGACAAAGCACGGGAAGTACTAGCGTTACAGCTAATAAAGTGCATGAATAGTGCTAAACTAATAGTCCGAGTGAATGGTGCATAATGAATAGTATTATGTGACAATGAACCTATCTACCGTAAATAGTATATTATTTAAAATTTAGTACAAGGTAACTACTCCTTACTTTTTATGTTAAACTTTTTAACTTTTCACCTATTACTTAGGTTACTGTCGCACACAAAAAATAAGCAGCCCTTTGGATACATGTATTTCTATTACAATTTTATAAAGGTTATTTGGATACATGTATTTCTATTACAAGGAAATAGATTACGAGGAAATACATCATTTTCAGCATTTGGGTACAACACAGTGAGCAGGATATGAAACACATTACCTAATTTTTTTTTCAAAATCATGAAAGCCATTACCCACCCCAATAGCTAAAAACTATATTACGAAAAAAAGACAGGAAATATCTACCCAACAGACCCGCTAGAAAATATTAACTATGATTTATAAATTTGAAGACCCCTTATCTTCCACCTCTCTCGCGCTGAAAAACTTTCTTCCTTGTGCTTGCTTCGCACCAGTAAGATCAGGCTTTCATCTCTCAACTTGGCACCTCGGTAGTTGCCCCTTTTGGCCTGAAACCCTAGTTTTTCGTCTAAAACTACTTGAATTTCATTTTTCGGTGGTTTCTTAGCAGGATTTCAGAACCCACATTTTCAAAGTATATCATCTTTCTGAGCTTTAGCTCATTCATGGTCGTACACTCCATTTCTTTGTCTCTCTCTAACCCATTTGGGTATCAGTTCAAATGAATTTTTGGGATTCTCAGGGACCAAGCAAAACTAAAGTTAAGGAAAACAACTTCATTGAGGAAGGCTATTCCGATGAACATACCACAACCAAATATGGTCATAAGACAGTATAAATACCTGGAGCTTATCTCGAACTCCTCGAGGGACCAATGAATAGAATTACAGTCTTGACTCAGTTCGAGTTCACCAACTCTAACCTGCAACTACAATATTTAATGTGGAGTCAGATTACAGAGTTCCCAACATGTTTAATTTGATGAATTTGGGGCTTTAATAACTAATAATGGTTGAAAGCCAAAGCAGCCCACACATAAGAAGCTCCCATCCATGTCTCTCTAAAAAGGTCTCTCTCTCTAGTTTGGGGACTCTCTAAAACTATCTCTCTCTCTCAAGCTTTGGGGACTCTCTCTTCCACTCATCGTTATAACAATCTATTTTTGTATAAAATGTGCTTCTTTTCTTTATTGCTTTGGGATAATTTATGTAGTTTAGTAATATGATGTTAGTTGAATTATATTGTGATTAATGGTTGATTTTATTTTTTATTTTTTATTTAGAATGTGTTTCTTGAGTAAAATGTAGTAATAGTAGGGTGGCAATTTTATTGGGTTACAATGGGTTCGCCTTTTATATTTTATTTTTTGTAAATTCAAACTTGCCGCGTAATAGTTGCCGAATAAAATTAACCCATTGGGATATTACTTTTACATATTAGAAAACAAAGTAGTTATAATTGATATTTTATACTAAAAAAAGTATTAAAAAAACCATATTACTATAGATGAAATTAACATAGTATTTCCTACCCAAAATGTCGGTAATTCATTTTCTAGATTTTTTTCACACATAGCCAAACAGTAGCAATGTATTTCTCAGGTTGCATCTAATTACTACCCAAACAGTAATAATCTATTTGCAGGTAATGTATTACCCATAAATGTATTACGCCAGTAATAAAGTTCACAAACAATATATTTTCAAGTATCCAAATGACCCTAAAGAAATAGTGATTGCATTAAAAGTTTCACATGCACACGAGCTGCCCTATTTTTTATGTTCTTGGTAGGTATGAGTATATTTTTTATGTTCTTGGCAGGTCTGGGTAATTTAACTGGTATGGATCGTTGAAGCGACAATTTGGATTGTTATTTTACTATGTGAAAAAATAATAAAGAAACAAAAAAACATGTGAAAAAATAATAAACTCACTAAAAACAAGTTCAAATTGATGACATGGCTGTTATTATTTAATTTTTTATAAACACACGTTTAAAATTTCAAGTGATTTGGATGAGTAGAAAAAAAAATTAAAATTCAAGTACTACTAGACATCCGTAATCATCAGATCGACCCAAATTCAATATAAACTGTTTGACTCATAGGTTCGTATGACTTAATACGCTAATCCCATCTTTTTTTCTATATATATATATATATATATACCAATTCTCATGTTCAACAAGGCCATATATACCAATCCTCATGTTCAACAAGGCCATTCCGTGCCGACGGGCGACCGTGCATTTTTTGTTTACAGGCGTTGCATTTTTTGTTTATAGGCGTTGGAGACTTTGACGGGAAATAACCGTGTTTAATCTGTGTCGCATGTGGTATACTATCGCAGGATCATACTATCAACTTACTACCTTGAATAAAAAGATCAAAGGAGGACTTTGGACTATACATTTTAGTGCAACTAAAAATTACCAAATAATTATTTCAAAAACCATAAATTTGAATTTTGAGTTCCCCATCTGTACAAAATTTAGGAGTCTATGTTCAACTTCAGGATGTTTTTCAACCTAGAGAAGAGTATGATTGAAGTTTTTTTGATAAGTTAGTCAAATGGAAATCTAGTAAACATCTCTAATATTTTAAATTTTTTTATTGGATAGTTCATGGTAGGAATCAAACTTGAGATGCAGCCTCAAACTTTAAATATTTTGCTAATATGTTAAAGAATTTAAAAATCTCCATCCATATTTCATATTTTAACAATCATATTTGTTTTTTTAGGAGTGTCCTGTATTTTAATTTTATTCATCGAGTTGAACTCAAACCTTTGGTCTACACATATCCCACCATCATGCACATGTATGGAGTACAAAAAAAAAAAAAATTGAAAGAAAAATACCAAAATAAACTAGAACCCTTAAAAATCGTAGGAATATTTTAGTTATTTTATTTTTGTTGAACAAAATTATTAAAAAAACACACTTTCAAAATATGGAATGTTTTCAAAAATATTAAAAAAATGGAGTGTTTTTAAATTTATTTTTAAAAAATAATAATAATCATCATCATCAACTTCACCAACATGAATCCTATTTAGCGTGTTTGCTCTATCTTTACCCTTTTAGAACCTTCAACTTGGACCAAGTCGTACCTCCAAACCAATATTTCACTAGATTTGGGTTGCAAAAAATAGCTAGCCCCCTACTTTCCCATCATCATCAACATGGGAGTGTCTTGTATTTTAATTTTTTTCATCGAATTGAACTCAAACCTTTGGTCTACACATTTCCCACAAACATGCACATGTATGGAGTACAAAAACATAAAAGATTTGGAAGGAAAGTACCAAAATAAACAAAAACAGTTAAAACTTGTATGAACACTTTAATAATTTTATTTTTATTGAATAAAATTATTAAAAAAACACTTTCAAAAAAGTGGGATTTTTTAAAGGGTTGTATTCGCGGTCTCACACTATAAAATAATTTATCATTATACTCAACAAAACTTGGACACATATATACCATGTTTCTTATATGAAGTTTTTTTTAGTGATGATATTTTTGGTAATTAAGAGGGATATGATGTCATCTATATGGGGTGTCACATCATCCAAATGAAACATCAAATGGTACTAGTGTGTTCCATGTGGGTGATGTCACACCTCGTGTCGATGACATGACACCCTTCTTAACGATAAAAATACTCTTATTAAAAACATGTCCAATGTACAAAATAAAAATATACAAGTATCCAAAATTGTTGAGTACAACAATAAATTACTATATAGTGTGAGCACTCTAACATTACTCCTTTTAAAATTATTAAAAATGAGATGTTTTTTAAATGACATATTAAAAATAAAAAAAATCATCATTATCATTATCTTGACCTCACATAAATCTTATTTTGCCATTTTGCTCTACCCTTACTATTTTAGAACTATCCACTTGAACCAAGTCGTTCCTCCTAACCAATGCTTTATTAAGTCTAAGTTGCTACATGGCTAGCACCTAATTCTACTTTACCTTGTCTTATCGCATTTCCCTCATCTTATAGCCTATTTAGGCCACAACTAAGTTCTTTCAATTATATTTATCCCGAATTTTATTTTTTCTTATCTTGTATTAAAAAAAAAAAATCGAAATAAAAAATATGTACCAAATTTTATAAAGAAAATGGTTTGATAGGGTTTTAGCCCTATCGAAATAAATAAATCGTCACTTCATAATTCATCGAAATTTCAAGTCATGCATCGAAAGACCTTTGCTCATATCATATCAACTTGAACATTATGGTTGTCAAAAAAAAAAAAAAAAAAAGATTTCAAGCTCTAAAAATAATATATATTGTAACAAATTATCTAGACCATCTATTTTGCTTTAAAAATAATTGTAAACGGTATAAAAGATCTATACCATTATTTGAGTTCCAAAATTTATTGTCGACGTTGGAAATTGATTTTAGAGCCATCATAGAGATTTTCATCTCCGGAAGTACTTTCTAGACAAGGATTTCGGATGAGCTTTATTTTGTTTTAATAAATTGCAGGCTTTATAAAACCTCCTCCAATTTATAATCCTCAAAACTTCGGTTCGGTATACTGCAATTTTCTAGAGGGACTAAATGAACAGCAAGCTCCGCCGGAGCGTGATATCATTTGACACGCCTTCTATGAACCTTTCCGAATGGCAAAACGATATCCAGTCTCATTGCTGTCGTTACAGCTTTGGGATCCCTCTTTCTTCATTCAGGCGGCTTGAAACCCTAGAATTTCTGTATTCATTACGATTTGAAATTTTGTATAGATCAATATGATTACGATTCCTTATGTAACAGCGTTAACAACTCTGTTTAGCTATGGTTTGCTCTTTGTATTTGGCCAGTTTAGAGACCTGTTCAGGAAACTATGGAGACGGATCTCGTCCAAGAAAGAGGTAATTAGGGTTTTTATGGTTCATAATGCGTGCAATTCCTTTTTATGAGCTTTTTTTCTTCTTTTTTTAAATATTCCTTTGTTGATCTAATTGTTTTTATTAAGATTTCAGTGATGATTTTAATGGATTTTGTTGTTTTACTGTCTAAATGAAATGATTACATTGTGCTGGTTTGGTTTTTGTGATTAATTTAATGCTTGAAATGTGAAATGTGCCGTCTAAATTGTCTCAGATTTGTCAATTCACGTTTTACGAAAGCAATTATATGCTCTGCTCGCTCTTGGTGAAATTTTCCGTATTCTATGCTCTAATTTTGGCATTAGAAGTCATAAACTTTATTGTGATGTGGTTATTATATTGTACGTGTTTTGATTGTGTAAAATGCATATTTGGCTTGATGCAGTTGTATGCACCTATTGTCCTAGAGAATGAGGATTTCTACACGCGCCGGCTTTATCTTCGCATTCAGGTAAACTTTTAATTCATAGAATCATGTAATAGTTGCTCTTTTTTATTTTCAACGTCTGGTGTATTTATTTTGGGCCTAAATTTTCACTTGCTTTCATATCATTAATGGATATATGTAATTCATTATTCATTACTGCACGTGCTAATTCTTCTGTAATTCTTTTGTTCATATGTAGATTATTATACTTTGCTGCACTTCTTTTTCCCTCTAATTATATTTGTCAGTCCATAGAAAACTGGACTGGGCAAATACTGATTAATAAGAATATTCTTTATTTATTGGCAGGACTGTTTTGGACGCCCAATCTCAAGTGCACCTGATTCTTGGTTTGATTTGGTTGAGCGTTACTCAACAGACTGTAACAAAACGCTAATGTGAATATTTATTTTATTCTCTCTATTGCAGTAAAATAAGTGAGATTCTTTAGGAAGTTAGCTGCTATAATTATGAGCTATGCATATTCTTTTGTTGATTTTTTAATTTTCCATTCTTGTAGTTACAGTCATGGTTAGTCTTTGCAACCTCCATCATGGCCTTTTGGAATCATCTAATATTAGTATATTTCTTTGCTTGTTAAATTCTTGATTAATACTACATTGTACAGACGGACTTCAAAAACAAGAAGATGCCTTAACTTGGGTTCCTACAATTATCTTGGATTTGCATCCTCAGATGAGTACTGCACACCACGTGCAATTGAGTCATTGAAGAGATATTCACCTAGCACTTGCAGTAACCGTGTTGATGCCGGTATGTATCTTGTGAGACATAATTTTACTGCGAAGGTTGAGATTATCTGGTAGTAGGTACTACAATTTATTCTGGTATTATGTATCTGGAAATGCATAATTTACTCAGGCATTTTCTGGTATTAGGCACAACCAATTTGCACACAGAAGTTGAGGAATTAGTTGCTAGTTTTGTTGGGAAGCCCTCAGCTGTGGTCTTTGGCATGGGCTATGCGACGAACTCAGCCATTATTCCTGTCCTTATTGGAAAGGTTCGTATTGAATTTTGCATTCATAAATATTATAGGATGGCTATGTGTTCTGTATTGGTGGTGGCCATCTTTTAATTTTGGTTGTCATTGGTCACAGGGGGGATTGATAATTAGTGACTCATTGAACCATAGTTCTATTGTTAATGGTGCTCGTGGATCAGGTGCTACAATTAGGGTTTTCCGACACAATAGTAAGTCGCAGCGAGAATGATTTTCTAACCTATTCATATTAGAAAGTGTATAGGTCCAACATCTGCATTGTTTATTTTGTCAATTCTTGATTATGCATATTTTTGCTTTCAGCACCATTGCACTTGGAGGAAGTTCTAAGAGAAGCAATAGCCGAAGGGCTTCCAAGAACTCATCGACCATGGAAAAAGATAATTGTGATTGTAGAAGGAATCTATAGCATGGAGGGGGAACTCTGCCAACTTCCAGAGATAGTAGCAGTCTGTAAGAAATATAAGGTTGTCTATTATTTTGATGATGCATTCTCTAATTGCTTTTTTCTTTAAGACGTATGTTGCCACAGTAATGTTATTTTGAATTTATGAGTGTAGTGTATTCTAAATAATATTTTAACCTATGCTTCCTACATGAATTTTGCCCCGTTAAGTTATCAATGGTTCTTATGAAATTGGGATTTTTCTCAATCTCCATTAAATGTTTGTGTTGGCATGAGAGAACTGTTGGATTATTGTTAAATCTACACTAATTATTGTGATTCTTTTGACAAGTATTGGACTATTATTGTCAAAGTAACTTCCTAGTTATATTGCATCATGCATGGATTTTAATCTTGGAGCGTATACATACTTATGTGTTGTTCTTCTTCCTGCTTTTTTTTTTTTCTAAATTTAAACTTGACTTCAAGTCCTTTGAGTATGACATGAGTGTCTATATTAACTCTAGTATATGTATATATATATATTTTTAATATCTACAATTGTTTTACCTATTTTTTGCTAATGACTACATTCATTTGTCTACGAATTTATTAAAGACATTCATTCGTCTACGAATTTATTAAAGCCTTCTGAACTGAACTAATATAGCAACCCTACTGTTGATTATTTCTGATTTTAGTACATTTGATTGTTTTTCCTTGTCTACTTCTAACATGAAGCATATTTAAGGAGACTTTAGGAATATGTCATTCGATATTTTTAGACCAAATACACAAATGCCTGTATACATATATGTAGATTTCTTCAAAAAGATGTAGAATCATGCGCACACAATTATGTTATACATTCATAAACTCCATTAGTTATACTTGATATGTTATTCTGCCAATTTGGCTTTTAGAAATTCTTTGAATGGCACTATTAAGACATGTGATTCTTATTTTAATCATGTATTTGTTGTTGTTATATATTTTCTAGGTCAATATCTTCGACGATGAAAGATATTGACCTATCTTTCATTGTCAGAAGATATCGACCTAGAACATATACAATGACAAGAAAAATATTTTCTAGGTAGATATCTTTTGTCATCTATTCTGCATGAATTTATAGTGACATTATATTTCAGATTTCTGATATAGAGTTCTTCTGGATTTTACTTTGCTTTTCTCTGAGAAAGCTTTTTGCTTTTCAGTTTCCGAATTATGATCTTAACATGTCTTTGTAGGCAGTTTTCACCTATATCTTCTTGTTTTTTTTTTTTCCCTGAACTAGGCCTACATATATCTAGATGAGGCTCACAGCATTGGAGCAGTTGGTAAGTCAGGAAGAGGGGTTTGTGAGCTCCTTGGGGTGGATCCTGCTGATATTGACGTCATGATGGGAACTTTCACCAAGTCTTTTGGATCATGTGGGGGATACATTGCTGGATCCAAGGTCCATTTAGTAATTCAATACTTGTCTACTAAATCACACTATGTAATCTTTGTGTATTCTTTGTCATAGTTACTGTTATGGATAACGTAAATTGTATTTTCTCTAATATTGTGAGAATATCTCCTCATGTCTTTCATGGATTGTTTCTAGTGAATTGGTTTTCAATGACAATTATTGTGTTTCTGAATCATAGGCGCCATTCTATCTTTGGTAGGAACTCATTCAATATTTGAAGTATACGTGTCCAGCACATCTATATGCAACATCCATGTCGCCACCTGCTGTACAACAAGTTATTTCTGCCATTAAAGTCATTCTAGGAGAGGATGGTTCTAATAGAGGTTCAGAGTGTTTTATACTGAACTTTCTTATTGTCTTGAATCGATTGATTTAGATGTTCGTAAGTTTCTTTGCTTTTCTTTAAAAAAATTTCTTGTTTGTTGAGAAGCAATATTATGTTGTCTGCAGGGGCTCAGAAGCTTGTGCGAGTACGTGAGAACAGCAATTTTTTCAGATCGGAACTAAAGAAGATGGGATTTGAGGTTTTGGGTGATAATGACTCTCCAGTAATGCCAATAATGCTTTATAATCCGGCAAAAATTCCAGCCTTCTCTAGGGGGTGTCTTGAGGAGGATGTAAGTTTACTATCTTTTTTGTATTTCGTGCGAAAATGTGCAGACATATGCAGGCATATTTGATACAGATCCCAACTTCATCTTTCTAAACTTTGGGACTCCCTCTTATTAATTATTATTTTTTTATTAATATTAACCATATGGATTTACCTTTTTTTGTAGTTTCCTTCATATTATGTGATTTTAGAGTGAGTTATGGTGACACATTTTGATATCCCCATCTTGTTTGTGTACTGTGGTAGTCGAGAATTAAATTAGCATACTTCTTTGCTCACTGGTTAGTTGATGAGGTTTCTGGTATGTATCTTCTTCTACTTGCCACTTGGGGGTGTGGTATCAGAAATTGTTTAGGACATGGATAAAAGAAACAAGGTTTTTTTGAAGAGAAAAGGAAGATCGAGAAATGGGAGATCTTCTTAAGTTCTTTTTTATTGTTAACCTTTATTAATACACAGAAGATGCAAATATCTTGTGGTGTAAAACAATTTCGTACACATCATACAAGCATGAAGGGAATGCAATTCATGTACAAGTAGATTAATTGAAAAGGGAAGAAAGTTCTGAACAGTAATATCCTCTCTTGCCACTCTCTCCACTGCTAGGGATTTTATGACAACATTGATGTCTCTAAATGAGTCAAAAGAGAAGACAAGACAGCTATTTAGATAACTAAGCTTCTCCATATAATTATTGCCTTGTCCACTCATCCGTCTAATTATGTTTGTGAGCTGCCCTGCATGATTTGAGGATCCAACAATGCTAGGTATCTTGAGACAGTCAATTGGGGTCTCATTTTCATCTCTGTGAATCACAAAGTTTGAGTGGTCCATCAAAAGCCTTCAAAGCATTGTTCTTGAATATACCACAAATGCCAGAAGGACCAGGATATCTGAGGGCGCTGCTCCAAAATAAATGTTCTATTTATTAGGAAGCTCTATCTACTTTAGGTTTGATTCTCATACATATGCTTTGTTATTTTCTGTTCTGGTATAAAATCCTCGAACCTCATGACTTACCTCTAGGCAAATGTGCAAGAAGTGATGGAGGCCAAAGAACTCTTCCTTAACTAGTGTCGATAACCTAACATATGGCTGAGTGAATGCTTTCTTTACTACCTCACAACTAGTGTAAATGCCCAAAGGTATCCTTCATTGTTCATCTTCTAGTTCTTGGGACATTGCTAGGCACATCTTCCAAAGATTGCAGCCACTCTCTTTTTTTTTTTTGGGGGGGGAGATGACCACTCTCAAGGAACATGCCAGATATCCCAACTGCAGTTGAGTTAGCATCCGATGCTACATTACCTAAAAACAGACCAAGAAGATGGAAAAAGTGACTCGAGAAAATTACTTGAAATGATTTGATGCCTTTAGACTTGATGCTTAGACTGTCTTTTTTATATAACTTTTCAAGTGTTGCTACTTGCTAGCCAACCAAAAGGTAGCACCCCTGGGAGGCATGGCATAACACTAGATGGATACTCAACCTTGTGAAAAGCAAATTTGGTGACAATGTGACAGTACTAAGAATATTCTCCGGATAGCACTTCCAAATATCTCCTGTTTGGGTGGGCCCTGGAAACTCTACTATCTACTCATCTCTAGGATCCTTCTGGGGCAACAATCTTACATAATTTACACCATCCATTTCAAACAATCCTTAACTCTAGCATTCAGGTTGAGCACCACTACAATGAAAAAGACTGTGAAAACCCAGCTCTACTGCCATCCTTACTCCATCCATATGGAAGGCTTACGTAAACTTCTTCATTTGGGCCTCAATGCTCCAGTAGACCGACCCACATCCTTAACAACCAGAACCCTCAAAATAAGCATACATTCCGTTAGTTATGCTTCTTTTGGGATCACCATTGGTTAAGGTGCATGTAGTGGATTAGTGGCAAGACTTAATTGTGCCCTTTACAGTGGAGAGATTGATAGGCAGGGAAGCCATTTTAGATCAAATGCAAAACGCTGCTTATTGTCTGACTTTGCGAATGAGATTGTTGCAAACCAACACACAGTAACTGTCAACACCATCTCAGTCCTATCTTGCCAGAATACCTCCTGGAAGCTTTCCCAACCGAAGCCTAAACTTTTTCCAGAAACCCCCTTGGTTCCTTCCCAAATTTCGAGCACTACTATCCACATAGTGCCTTGTTCACCTGCATTTTCTTAAAGCCCTACTGCTAATTGCTTCTAAGGATTGTGGACTCCTTCCTACGCTTACTAAATGACACTTGTGCTCCACGCGAGAACACTTCAATAGTAAATCTTTTGAGATTCTTTTGAAGTTCCGCTTCCATCACTCCGGGGGTTTGGAGCATGTATTTAATGTACACCTGAATGTTAAATTTAAAGAATAAAAATGATACATAAATGTGTTACTTTATTATGAGAGTGACCCCTCAATCAAAGGATAGATATTGGCTCTTCCATTAGCTGTGTTTGCTTTTCACAATTCGATCCCATGGGATTTTCCTAGGCTCAAAGACATGCAAAGGTTGATCTAGACGGTTATTTGGGATCAACCTATCTTTCACCAATCGTCCTTCTACTTTGACTGGTCCCCCTAATCTGAAAACCCAATACTAGTCTCTTTTGCAAGTTCTTTCTTGGCCAAGTCTACCCCATAACGTTTGAAGACCATGATTCTAATTTGCCTTGAGCATCACAGAACACCAAAGTTATCTTTAGTTGGAAGACCACGAAGCAATATTGCTCTAGCCTAAAAACTTCCAAGTCTTGAATTAACTTTCCTGTTGATGTGCTGGCTTAAAGCCTCTGAATGATGCCAACGAGAATGGACAAAATGGGTCTCCATAACACAAACCTCTTGAGCTACCAATAAGCATCAAGGTGTTCGGGGGTGTTTTGATGCAAATGAAATCACCCAACAGGTAATCACTGTGAATATGGAGCATATAACTAGACTACGGTTCCAGGCAGGTGAAACCATGGATTTCAGACCTTTAAGTAGCCCCATGTTGCCATATAAGCGGGGGAAATATGATAATAAGTCCAAAGTGGCGGAAAATCACAAGAATCACCAGTTGGTGAGAGCAATCCTAAATCGGGCTCAAACCTTGCAGGTCTCTACGAAATGAGGAAAAGAAACCCTCAAGAAAGAACGAAGATCATAGTAAGGTGCACTGTCGTATTGCTGAATGGATGGTCAATAATGGAGCTTGGTCAAACTTTAGTCAAACCTGCAGGGTTACCCAAGGGTTTCAAATTCTAATTTGAGGTGCCTAGAAGGTGTCCTCCAAAACTCAGGTCATTCCGCTATCAGATGACCGAGGTATAAGCTCGCAAAGTTGGAGACCATTGAGAGAGTGCAGTCCGGATACAAAACGGCCCCAAATTTACAAAAGGACCCCTATAAATCCGTGGCCAAATTAACCTAAATTTTTATAGAAGAATGCATTCTCTTAAAAGCTTAAGTTTCAAATTTGAGCTCAATTGATAGCGAGAAGTTCGCATTTGAAGTGTCGTATACTGTGGCTTTGGTCTAGCAGTTCATGAACAATTTATAGCGAGTGACGAATCTTCTTCCTCCCAAATAGTTGATCGTAACTCATGATCCCCATCTCCAAATATGCTCAAATTTTGATATGTTATTCTCCATCCAAAGAGCTTTCCATCCATATATATACTGACGGAGTTCCAAACACTGATCATATCTTACAATCTGTGAAGCATTTTGGGCTAAAATTTAACAGTTATGACATTTCATTCAACTCCTTAAACATCTATATAATTTGTTGTAGGGTATAAAACCGAATTGGGGGTGGGATTGTAGAGAGAATTTGCTCGAAAAATGGAGACTGCTGAGTCCCATAAAAGAGCCTATAAGATGATCATAACTCCTTGATTCTTGAGTTTTTTATCCAAATTTCTTTCCAAATACTGCAAGTATGACTCCTGACAGTTTGTGTTGACAGATAGTCGAATAACGGCTAGTAAAGGGTGAAATTTGAAGGAATTGAAAAAAGTATGGGAGTTCTTCAAGTTTTAATGGCAAATCCACAAATTTCCAACGCATTCAAATACTGGAGTTTTGTATGGGAGTTCTTCAAGTTTTAATGGCACATCCACAAATTTCTAACACATTCAAATACTGAAGTTTTTTATCCAAATTTGTTGGAAAATGCTCATTGCAAGATGCTCTATAAAATTGTGGAAGAAGGAAAGGGGATCACACAAGGAGGAAATAGATGGAGAAATGATAGAGAAGCTGTCCAAGGGCAAATGTATGATATTTCCTAAATTTGGACCACGGAAAATGGTCATTTTTGCCCAAGCCTGAGCCAAGTTTTGAAAGTCCACCCTCCTATGACTTAGATTATTAATTTTCCACCCTGGTTTCCTAAACCTTCTATATTAACCCATGGAGTCTCATTTTCTATAGGTTAGCGACTTTGGCTTGGAACTTTAGTGAGACAGTGGAGAAGCCTAAGCCTATAGTGAGAAACAAATCCTTTTATTCAAAGTACCCTACCGAAAATCCCCAAATTCCAAGAGTACTCTTAGAAAATAGGGAAATATCAAAAACATCCCCAAAATTTCCCCCAAAATTAAATTTCCCTGGCTACCCCTAGAAAATTCCAAATCCCTTAACACTCAAATGAGAAAGTGCAGCAAGTGAACGAGATCGAAAACTAGAAGAAGGATTCTTTGAAGCATATCAACCTCGTTTGGCTAGATTCATTGATATGGGCATTGAGGCACACCTTCTCTTCTCACATGTATCGAGCAAGGTTGGGCCATATTTTCTGTGGGAGACCTTGACGTTGAATTCTCAATCCTCATATTGGCGCATTGAAGCGAGCGAGTGGGCATCCTCTGGCGAACATATAAGCCGGATGTCTAAGAGGATCAGCTAAATTCCGGTCCAGGAAATTCATAATCCCACCCCTTCTGTTAGTACCTTGGTACTGAATATATTAAATCGAAGTTGTTCTTTCCGTTATATGTGCTTTCTCTGGTTTGCCTTCTTTACTTAAGAGTCAAATTATAATCAAAACAAACCCGCACGTGCACACAAGTGGGATGGCACACTAGGGTCCTATTGTTAATACTTCATCAAAACCGAACATCGCTGCCCTCTTTCTTCACCTTTATGAACCCCCATACAGCAGTCTTTAAAACCTAAGCCACATTACTATATACCTTTTCTTATATATCTTTTCCTAATCTCTATATCTACCTTGTAGACCAGGGATTCTCTATATCTACCTTGTAGACCATCCTTGGCCTTCTTTGTATGCCTTGTGTCAATGGACCCATGAACCATCTAAGTGTTCTTTGTTCTCTATGACAAAGCACCTTATAGCATTCAGATAACAATTCCCCTTCCCTTACTTTAATTGTTTATCTCCTTTCCCTTCCCTCAATTCTTATCCAGTAAAATACAGAATAGTACAAAGGGAATTGATTCTACAAAAGTTCCTGTTGCTTGCCTTTATAGTTTATCAAGATAATATTCTCTCAACCGTCCATAAATTTGAAATTCTTTGAGAAGGGAAGAGTTACAAAGCAAAAGAAACTCCCATCTAATGTAGACCCCGCAAAAGGAGTCATACGCGCTTCTTCAGGACTTGTGCTTTGAAGCCTATGGAGCATGTTACCTATCCAACTAAAGATTTTTACTCACAGCTAAGGGCCTCATGAGATATTATTATTATTACTGTTATTATTTATTTTTTTAACTGGCAACCATGAGATTCAACTGCATTCTTTGGTTTGAGCCTGAGTGCCCAAACCATATACTACAGGATTCATGCATCTAGAGAGATTTGAGACTCGAGACATCCGATTAGGTCGCAGCAGGAAAAGTAGAAAATCAAGATCTCCTTAAATTGCTTTCGTTTTTTAGCATAGGTTATTTTTTGGTCAAAATTTAAGTCTCAAATCCTTGGCATGCAAACCAGATGTGTACCAACTACCACGTGACTGAAACTCAAGGGACATCCTACATTTTCTAGAGTTCTTTCTAATTTGCTACCCGTAATAATTGTAGCAGACGGCTGTCTTGTTATAATATGTGGTCTGTTGTTCCTGACCTATGCAGTTATCTTATGACCTGTGCCCATTCTCCAAAGTATTATGTTATGTTTCATTCCCCATATTGCTCTCATTTTCCAAGGACTTTCAGTGACATTGTTATCTTTTTCCTTTACGAAGTATCCTCCTAGGAGTTTGGAGTCCCCTAATGGTTTTGCCATTTCTTAGATGCTTTTTTATAATCTTTGTAAGAAACAATGCACAAAGTATTGAAGAAAATGAATGTCTCAAGTGGGTCTATCGTTATAGGTTGCGGTTGTGACAGTTGCATTCCCTGCAACGCCATTGCTTCTGGCGAGGGCTCGTATCTGCATATCTGCCTCCCACACAAGGGAAGACCTGATTAGAGGACTGGAGGTAACATTGCTTCTCTTTTTGCTGACTGGGGAAAATCATTTTTGTATACGAGTTTAAATTAAATTTGAGTCGCCTTTCGTTTACTCTTTGATCTCTCTCTCTCTCTCACACACACACACACATCGCATGCCAAAAATGCACCTGTCTGTCTTTAAAATACACACATCCCTCTTCCCCATTTCTTGGATCAATGTTCATGGGAAAGTCTTTTCTTGTATTATTTGAACATAGAATTCACGTTGCCAACATTTTGGCGTTCACTCTCAGAGACACTGTGTTCACAAATCTCTGCTCTCTATGATCATTGTTCGTGGGAAATCCTTTGTCTTACGTTGAATATGCTTTTCACCACTAGATTTTGCCAGCAGTTTGGCATCGTTCTCTCTCTCTCTCTCTCTCTCTGTCTATCTCACACACAGGCACACACACACAACCTCCATTCTCTAAGTTGGGTATACTGTAAAAAAGAGTCCCTTTCTGTGAATTGATCTGTCTAAAGATGCATCCGGATGTTAAGTGTCTCTATAACTAATAGACCGAATGTTTCCGAAGATAAAATGCGTTGCTTCTCTTTTACGTTTGTACTTGTCATTATTTCCACTCACACATTAGGTTTGTATGAGTGATGCAGTGATCCAATTTGATGTGGTTTTCAGGTCATAAGCCAAATCGGTGACCTAATTGGCATAAAGTATCTACCAATGGAGCCCGAGAAACAACATTTAGAGGATAGAGAGAAGCTGGAGTGAGAATCATTCTGGTGAGATTGTAGATCGAGAATGAAAATAGTCATAGTTGATCCAAAGGCAGAGAAATTACCCTATTTTATAGTGAGGTTTGTTCATCGATCATATGGAGCTCTACTAATGCTTTATGTGATGCCAATGCTGATCTTTGGGATCGGTTGATGTAACCTTCCAATCTGTTTGCTTTTTTGGGTTTCTTTTTTGAATTTATTCTTTGTTGTTCTCCTGCTTGTCTGGTTTATGTTATTAACAGATCATCATCAGAGCTTTTTCCCAACTATTCGGGGTCGGCTATGTTTTTAACAGATTTGTACATAAAAATAAAATGCATTTATAAAATTTAGAATATGAGTACCCTGTGTGAGCAGGAATGCATCCCTGCCTGTTAAACAGAAAATGATTTATAGATCTGGTTGCCACGGGCATACTCGACTTTGTATTATGTTTCGGTCGGTCGCCCAGAGAAATAAGTAGATGCCCTTTGATGCACCGTTTGTGCCTTACACCCTTACTTTGTCTGTCTGCTTGTGTTTATTTATGTGTGCATGCATGTATTTGAACCGAAATATCTTTATAATTAAATCCATTAATGATCTGCTGAGAGGTTAGACGACAAATAAAAGTTGGGGAAATTTATCAAACCATCCCCAAGAAATGCTTCATTTTATTCATAAAACCCTTCAATGACGTGTCATGGGTTAGAAACTGTTTTGAGCGGCAATTTCTAATTTTACCCCTGAATAGTTTTTAGGAAACCACCTATTTGAGTTATTCATATTTTTGAATACCATCTTACCTGAGGACCCAATGATATAGTGGTATTTTTATTTTTCTAGGTCTCGTAAACATTTGGTTTTTTTCTCTACCAATATCTCATGTGCTATTCACTTTTGATTTAAGGTCATATTTGTTATTGACCGTTAGATATGAAATCGGGTCATTTGGATGTCTTTATTAAGCGCAAAACCCAAAATAAACTTTCTCAGTTGTTGTGTTACTTTAATATATGTCAGATTTCACTTCCAATGGCTAAGAGTGATTGCAACCTTATAGTCTTATAGTATACAACTCCTAGTTCTAAATACCAATAACTTACAATAAATGCCATGAGAAGCATTGGCGTGATTTTGAAGGGTTAACAACTTAGTTGCAAATTGATTCATTCAAATTGATGGTATTGCTTGTAAAGGTTTTTTTACTTATTAGATACAGGGTTGTCTACAAAGATTTATCTTTTGTACAAATATGTCATAATCATTTTTGTCTCTTAAATTTCAAAATTGGCAGTTAGAAGAGTGTCATTAAATAGATACAAAGTTTCAAATTTTTTTTTCAAATTTCGTGATTCACCCTAAACTATTCAATCCCACATCTAATGAGTGGGAGTAGTCGTGACTATGACCTCTAAGTGGGAAAAGTGAGATACCATGTACCATTCCAAAACGAGATAATCTAAGTTTGAGTTGCCCATAGTCTTTTGAGTTAAAAATCTTACTTTTGATGGAGAGGGAGAGGGAGGGGGAGCTACTGCAGGGTATGGATGAGTGTTGATGGACAATAGGGGATAGGTAATCTCCAAACGACTTCGCAGGTTATGAAGTAGAGTTGATGGACGGTAGGGGATAGGTAATCTCCAAACAACTTCCTTCATCACGGTGAGGCTGCTCAAACACACACGCTTTCACTCTCTCTCCCTCTACCTTGGTAAAGTCTGCAAAAATCCTCCCTCTATTTCTCTCTCTCTCTCTCAAAGAATGTATTACACTATTTTTTACAACATGAATTCCTTTTATTTTTCGTGTTCATATATCGCGATGATCAATTTGGGGTGTTTTCCATCATGAAAACAACCTTTTTGGTAGGTTTTTGAGGTGCGTCTTGCTTCCGATATAAGGTTGGCACCTTGCCTAAACTTTCTCCTTTATAATTTATATTTCCCTATAAATGCTTGAAATCGGGTGATCTAAAATTAAGATATAAACCCAACAAAATACAAATGATAAGGATTTTTAAGATGTTGCGTTCTACAAAGCAACCATCAACCATTCCTCATCGACAGAGGGATATAACCCCAACAAAATACAAATGATAAGGATTTTTAAGATGTTGCATTCTACAGAGCAACCATCAACCATTCCTTGTCGACACTTGTTATTCCGAACAAAAAAAATAACATATTTTTGAATAGAATATCCACTCATCTCCACCATCCATTGATGTGAGATGGACAGTGGATGACCAGCCTATATACTATATATAATGAAAATCTCTCACTTTCACACATGTTCTGCTCAAAAAAGGTTTTCTTTTTGCTTGTGGTTCCCATGCAATCCAAAATGTCCATTACCAGCATATCCACACATAAAAAAGGAAAAGAAAAGATAAAAAAAGAAGACTGATATGCACATTGGACCAGTGTTTTAAAAAACGACGAGTCAAATCGGACTCGCCCGGTTCGACTCGGAAACACGCATGCCTGTGCCGGTTCCAACCGAAAACCGGGAACCGCCCGGTTCTAGAGTGGAACCGCCGGTTCCCATCCGGTTCCGCCCGGTTCTAGAGTGGAACCGCCGGTTCCCATCCGGTTCCGCCCTGTTCTAGAGTGGAACCGCCGGTTCCCATCCGGTTCAGCCCGGTTCTAGAGTGGAACAGCCGGTTCCCATCCGGTTCAGCTCGGCTTACACATGACACGCACGTTCAAGCGTGCCCCACCACACTCAAACGCGCACACGGGTATCCGAGCGCACGTGCAAGCGTGCCCACGCTCACTCAAACGCGCACACGGGTGTCCGAGCGCATGTGCGAGCGTGCCCCACCACACTCAAACGCGCACACGGGTGTCTGAGCGCACGTGTGCGAGCGTGCCCCACGCACACTCAAACGTGCACACGGGTGTCCGAGCACACTTGCGAGCGTGCCCCACACACACTCACACGCGCAC
>NW_006495273.1:1414855-1428184 GCF_000471905.2 Amborella trichopoda | reverse complement strand
TTGAGGAAAAAAATGGATTTCAAGTTTTGGAAATAGTGCATCTTGCAACGCATTTTTGGACCGTCAATTTTTAAGTTATTCAAGTTTTCATAGATCTGCTTGATCTACACTATTTTTGAAGCTTTAAATTGTATTATTAAAGATAAAAATATATTTTAAGGCTAGTCAAAGATTTCCTCTATTGAAACTACATTTCTCGACACCATTTGAAGGTGGGCTCTAATTTGATTGTTTAGAGCCTCGGCTCTATACAAATCGCACTCTTTTCTTTATGTTACTGCCTTAGTGGTTTGTTGTTGTTATTGGGTGGGGGAGATAGTTCAATGGTGGGATTCAAGGCTGGGATGTAGTGTTGAATCACCAACAACATAACTAATCACTCCGATTCCTGTGTCCTTATTAAGTTTTCTAGGTTGCTTGATTGTTGATGCATAAGTGATAGAAATGCACTCGGGAATGAGGATGATTTTCAACTGTACTTTTCATGGTTTTGTTTGGAGTAGACTTTATTTTTGAAGTAATGACATTTCTGAAATGTATGGTATGTTTGACAGTTTGACTTACAGACTTTTGTTGTGCAATTTGTTGGTTGAATCTGCTAAAATTCCTTTTTCTAGGCTGGTGAGTTCTTTTACTCCGCCCGAAGGGATGCAACTGCTCAACAGAGGGAAATCGAAGAATCCCTGCAAGTTGGTGAAGGATCTATTGATAGTCCTTTGTTACTTGAACAAGTAATGCTTGTTACATTTTGCCTCATTGTCTTTCTTTCATGTCTCAAATTCCTTTTTGCCCTTATATATGACTTATGAAACCATTTGTGTTCAGGAAATGCTGACGGATCCTTCAAAACAAGTCAAACTGGGTTTTGTCAGTGGCCTTGTACCCAAAGCAAAATCCATGGCATTTGAAAGGATTCTGTTTCGTGCGACACGGGGTAACATGTATCTTAAACAATCTGTGGTTGAAGGTCCTGTTACTGATCCCGTATCCGGGGAGAAGGTACATGCCTTGAGTATTTCACTGTTGGTTTAGATAAACATGCCTTAGAAATTCTTACAGACCTTTGAAAGATGTAATAGTTTTCAGCCGTCTTATGGACTCATAAAACTCATATAACTTATCATATGCTTGTGGAAAGAATTGCTTAACGATCACATTTTTTTTATTGGTTAACTTAACCACAGTTTTTAGGAGATGATTATCCAGCATTCTATCAATCCAATTTGAATGATCTGTAACATCATTTAACTCTCTTGTGATATGATTTTTATATTGTCATTGTAAATTAAATTGACCACATTTTGCTTGAGGCACTGTCAGAAGGAAAAAAGAAAAGAGGCTTTATTTCACTTGAGACTGTCTTGACGTGCCCAGTGATCAACGCATAACTGGATACGGTGATTCAAAGTTGTCGCTTTTCTAGTCAGATTGCATTCAAGCATTGGGCTTCTTGGTGATTTGGATGTTAACTATTTACTGAGTAAAGCATGTTTTACTGACTAAAACTGGAACTTTGCTATATTTTATTGGTTTATCTATGGTTTTTCTCTTCAGATTTCAATTTTTTTTTATTAGTTTATCTATGGTTATTCTCTTCAGATTTCAATTTCAATTTGGATTTTATGAAAGGAATAACATTTGGGGCATTTGTGCATCTCATTTGGATGCACTTAGAGAAAATCTAAACAAAGTAATTCAAATAGAAATAACTAAAATACACATTTATTTGCAGGTATTTTGGTCTTCTTATGTTTCGAGAAATATTTTTTTCTCGAGGTGCATCCAAGTGAGATGCATGTATGGCCCAAATTTTAGCCAAATCCAATTTGTAAAAAAGAGAACAATCAAATAGTGATAGGCTTCCGACCATGCGGTCAAGATCTGACAATTATGAAAGGGGATCTAATGATGTACAGAAAACACCATAGGGGATAGAGAAGGTTTTTCCACACACACACACACACACATATGTATATATGTGTGTGTGTGTATGTGATCAAATAGTGAATAAGTAACTTGAAAATTTTCAGGTTATAAAAATCCCTTAGTGTTTGCTTGTGGACCAAATGACTGTTCGATCCCATGGGACCACCTATACGCACTGTTTTTGCAACATGCTTGTCAGTATGCTTTCTCACACACACACACACACACACACATATATATGTATATGTTTGTGTGTGTATGTGATCAAATAGTGAATAAGTAACTTGAAAATTTTCAGGTTATAAAAATCCCTTAGTGTTTGCTTATGAACCAAATGACTGTTCGATCCCATGGGACCACCTATACGCACTGTTTTTGCAACATGCTTGTCAGTATGCTTTCTCAGCTGTGCTAAACTGCTTATAGTTTACACTGTTCTGTGTCATTGTATTCATAAGCTACAACATTACTATAAGCTGTGATATTTGAGTGGAAACTTAAGCACAAACATTACTAGACTCAATCCCATTGTTCAAAATTTCAAATGCTGGTTAGGAACTATTTATCAAAAAAGAAGTTGGTTAGTAGCTAAGGAGATGGTTGTTTTTAAGTGACTTTGATTGGTTTTATTTTGGCATTCACATTTGAAGGGACTAGAAAACTCAAAGCAATGTCTTTGAACTGTTCAAAACAACAAAAGGTGGTATTGGTTCCTTATGAGTTCCCATTTTTCTGTTGATTAAAATGGTGCCTATATTTTAATTAATAGTAGGAATTATCAATTTGATTGGGTCTATTGTAGATAATTGTGATGTAATGTGCCATACATACTAAATAGTTTTTGTCCTTAAAGTTGTTCATGCTTTGGATTTATTTCGAAGTTAAAATGAATACACGGATGCATTGTGCATTTCTTTTGTCATGAATTGCTATGACTTTCGCTTCCCTTATGCAAACTTTGGCACTGTCAGATCATCATCATCCGAGCCTTATTCAAACTATTTGGGGTTTGCTACACAAATCATGTTCCACCGTTCCGCTCTATCAAGGGCCATACCTTCAATCAAATAATTAATTATAAAAGAAGGCTGTAGTATTATGCTCTTGTATCTGTTTTTGTTGCTAATTTTAAAATATTGTTTGTTGTAAATTTCACTGCATGCAGATTTGTTATTCATAATATATATATGTTTGTATATATATGTACTCAAACTTTGTGATGCATCATAGTCCTCAATATGCTAGAATTTTTCCATTTGTTCTTGTTAAATTCCATTTTTTGTTCCTTCATGTGTTGCACGCCTTGGCATTTGCATCTGCAGGTTGAGAAAAATGTGTTTGTTGTTTTCTATTCTGGGGAAAGAGCGAAGATGAAAATTCTAAAGATATGTGAAGCTTTTGGTGCAAACCGTTATCCATTCCCAGAGGACTTTGGTAAACAAAGGCAGATGATTGGGGAGGTATGCCATTTCATTTTTATCACATAGCACTGCCAATTTTATCAATTAGATGAAGGTTCAAAAAGCCTCAGGTCTTCTCCTGTTGGATGTTTTTGACGCTAAGATTCTGCTTGTCGTCTGCATCATGGAGCTCCTAGTCATTGCATGTGAAACCACCATAAAATATGGGTTTACCGATTTTTATTCATCTTGTAATTAGTGTTTTAAATTGTGGGATGTGGAGCTGATGCAGTCGGGGTCCAATGCAGCTATGCAGCTCGATGGGGCCGTGCCGTGATGAGAGTGGATCACCTCTAATGCAGTCAATAAATTTAAATATTTTAAAAATATAAAAATATAATAATGCATAAAAAAAACATAAATGCGATTTATGTGATATTAGGTATTTTAATTATTCAATATATATTAGTTGTCTTAAACCTTGAGTCCCCTGATAGCCTGATAAAGAGTAATAGGGCTTGTTGTTCCAACTTCTAATCTTTGATGGTTCAAATGTCTGACACAAATTTTTTTTTTTGAAGAAATGTCTAATACAATAATTAACATATAAAACAAAGCACTCCATTCCATCTCATATAAAATATCCAAAATTCCAATTTTTAGAGTTTAAATTCCAAAGAGGTAAAAGAAGAACGTTTTGACATGTAAAAGAAAAAGATAATTATCTCTCAACTCTCAATAAGACAAGTTATCAAATAGTTGAATTTCTTCTAGTCTCATTTTGTTCTTTTCTTTTGCTTTTCCTTGGCTATCTATGTATGCCCTAATCTCTCTGGCAATCTCATCGGTTGCTTGTGGACATGCTTTAGCGATCCTGGTAATACCAAACTGACTAGGTGTTCTGTTTGCTGGAAAATACTACCCCCCCGCCCCTCTCCCTCTATGTATAAGCATTCTCACAGAGAGTGCAGATAGAACAATATCAATCTTTAGGGTTTCTGAGGTTAGCATATTCCATACTGCATTCTTGTTACTTCATGATGATTTTACACATTGCCCCAAAAAAAGTATTAGGAGATGAAAAACTTGCCAAACAACCCAAAGAAACTTTGATGCAGGTGACGCGGCCGCATTTGTGGTTGATACGCTACATGTGCAGGTGTATCACATTTTTCTGTGTCGCTGGCCGCATAATGTATTATGAGGCCATAGTTTAAAATAATGCTTGTACTCCTGACAGATTCCATTAACTTTATGTTCTCTAATGTTTGCTATTAAGTGATAATATACTAGGATTGTTTAACCAGTTATATTCTTATCCTCACGTTGTCAATATTTTTTGAAATAAATTTGATAAAAAAGATATCTAAGGAAGCAAAATTACAAAGAAAGAAAAGCAAATTGTGGTCAGTCTTATGGTAATTTAGTGTTCACCAACCTCTCCCTTAGGCACCCAACATTTGCTAGGTTCTGGTATGTAGTTTTCTCACCTAGGTTTGTAGACTATCTCTTCCATATGTGCTGAAGCCAAAAGGATTGGGGTTTCTTTATGTAGTTGCATGAACCTTGTATATACGCTGCATTATCTGTAACATTCCCTAGGGTTCCATTTGGACAATCATTAATTTGCTTGTTCTTGTTCCTAGTTCTCACTCCCAGTCCCAAGGATGTTTCTTATGCACTTTTTTAAATTTCTGCATGAGTTCCACTCAAATTTCAATGGAGATTAGGCATTCTTACTCCTCGAGAATGAATGATCTCAATAATTCTCAAACAAAGGTGTAAATTCCCATGTATGTAGGATCTGTGCCTCAGCCCATGTTGAATTCTCCATGTGAACAGACATAACCTTACGTATCACCTTTATGTTGCAATGTTTTTTTATTCCTTTTGGAGCATCTATGCAGAATAGAATCTAGACATCTCAGCATTTGGGGAAATCTATTCAGTTTGTTGCATGATTTTTGTCTATGAGATGCCAAATCATGGTCGTAAATATTGGATCGTGATATCTTCTGAGGAATTTTTTGAAGCTTCTATGTGAAGGCTTTCATTGAATGGTTTAGTGGACATTGTTTATGTTATGATTTAGACATCTATGGATGTGATAATTGTTTCCTTCCAATGATTTTAAATGTGTACATGTATGTGGACATCTCTAACAAAAAACCCCTTTGATTTCATCAATTCTGTTCCTCTTTCTACTTCCTCTACAAACTTGGCATTGTCCAAGTAGCTTGGAGAAGTGCCGGAATAGTTCCCCATGTTCTTTGTGCACAGTCAAAATATAGTATATGGTCTACTGCGTCCACTTTCACCTTCTAAATAATGATCTTGGTTGTATACTGACCTGGTGTTGGAGAGTATCCATGACAACTTTATCAGAGGCTTACCCTTGGGAGCCAAACTTGTTGGCAAGGTGAATGGGATCTTGAGTATGAAGCAAGGGGCTTAAACATGGGAACTACCTGTGGACGACAGTACTTGGGATCTGGATTGCCAGCTGAGTTTAAGGATTTGGCTTTTCAAGGGCTAACCACCTATGAGTGACTCAGCTACCGGTCTCGGTTTCTATTCCTACCAATGCTAACCCCTTTCAAAAACTACTGATGGTTTCAAAAATTGCTAACCCACTACTAACAACTAATGTTTTTCCATCAAAAAAAATAATAATAATAATGTGAAAAAAAAAGAAGAAAAAAAAACACTACATAATATGGTTGTTGGAAGTTAGAAATGTCTTATGTGAATTTTTAGTCCCCATATTAATTTTTTTCTTTTCTTTTAGTGCAAAATTCTAGAGCTTCTTGATTTTTAATTTTTCTGTTCTTTTGATATTTTAAAGTTATGTGAAGTTCTAAGTCAAATTCTTTTTACTGGAATTCAAAATCAGATCCATATTCTTTCCGTACTTCTGCGACAAATTACTAGCACTTCCATTATAGCTGTATCTTGCTTCAAAATAATAATAATCTGTCATAATTTTGACATCAGGTTTCTGGAAAAACAATGGACCTCAAAACTACCATTGATATTGGGTTGCGGCACCGGAACAATGTGTTGGAGATCATTAGCTATCAATTTGAGCAGTGGAACATTTTGGTATGTTTTTTTTGTCTTTGTGAATTTCATTAAATTTTGTAATTTGTTTCACTAGTTCCATGAGGCAAATTACAAAAATACATGGTAAACAATAGTTCTTGAATGGTATGATAAACAAAAAAAGTGTTCTCTTGAAAGGTGCTGAGAAACATGTACTTTTGCAAGGATATTCTCATTATCATTTCTTTTGTGACTCAGGTGAGAAAGGAGAAAGCTGTTTTTCACACGCTGAACATGCTCAGCATGGATGTCACAAAGAAGTGTCTTGTTGCAGAGGGTTGGAGTCCTGTATTTGCAAAGTCTCAAGTATGCTTAGTTCACTATGCTGGGTTGACTGTTTCGCATTTGGATTGCATATTATATATATTTTTTACATTAGTTTCAAATTTCATTTTCTCTTAGTTTGAGCAAGTTAGCCGGATCCTTACTTGTTGCTGTCCTCATAATTGATTGATTTCTGCAGATTCAAGGTACACTGCAGCGTGCAACCCGTGATAGTAATTCACAGGTTGGAGCTATATTCCAAGTATTGCGTACAAAAGAATCTCCGCCAACATATTTTAGAGCCAACAAATTTACTTCTGCTTTTCAAGAAATTGTTGATGCTTATGGGTGAGTTTTGCTTTCTCTCTCTCTCTACTTGATACTATTTGATTTGCTTGGATGTGTTGTCTGACACTATTTCTTTGTTAAGACATTATGCTTTTCTTGTTCAATTTGATGATCTGCACTTATTACAGATTTCTTGTTTCATTGGGCATAAAGCCTTCATCTCTTGCATGGGAAAGAGGGCTGCTCTATTTTGTTCGTCTCTTTTGCTTGATAACTGAATTTTGTCTAATGTAATACTATGACAGACTCAGAGCAATTATTGCAATAGGTTGCAGTAGTATGTGGTATCTGTACCATAGTTAGCAAATCACCGGTTATTCATCGATTTTTTCAAAAAAATCGGCGGTTTTTATGTAAAACGTTTTAAACTACGACTTTTTGAAAAAGTCGGGAAAAAATCACATAGTTTTCGTTAAAACGTTTAAAATGCATTTTTTCATAACACGATTTAAATTAGGCCAAAAAATCGTATCTTTTTTTACCCTTACGTATAAATTTTTTTTGAAAGATATATATATATATATATATTAATTTTTTTTTCCTGTTTCCTGTATTGCAGCCATTGCTATGCTTTTGAAAAAAAATATTATTTAAAAAAAAATAGAAATTTTTATCCCCTGTTCTTCAAAGCCAGTTGCAGATTGAAGGTATGAATTTTTTTTTTCCCTTTTTTTAAAAAAGTTAAAAAAATAGATGCAGATTGCAGTTGTTATTATGGAAAATCATTGTGTAAATGAAATACTGTTTATAGCAAATCATTTTGTAAAGTAAATCATTGTGTAAAGACAAGCATATACATGCGGATTTCTGTGATTATTTGTGATAATTGTTTTTATGAAAACACTGTTTGTGGCACAAATTAGAGCTCAAAACATAGCCTTTTACTGATGACAGAAATTAGAGCTCAAAACATAGTCTTTTACTGACGAATGAGAAGCAGAGAGTGTGACTAAGGACCAAGTAATCAATATTTTGAACTGTAAACTTACAAGAGCAAGCAATTGTACGTACCGGATTAGTTCCCCAAACCTAATCCTTCAGTTCTGCTTCTTGTTTCCCAAAGAAAATGAAAAACCCTCTTCCTTTTCTCCCTCTAAAAATTAGTTTGGGCCTCTTCACAAACTCTTTACAAATTTAGGGCTTTCTCTCAAACAACATCCTAAATTATAGAGACAAACCCTCTTCAAACTATCCCAAATCAGTATCCCATTTTCCTTTTCTCTCTCTGAAAATCAGTTAGGGTGTCTTCCATTAGGGTTTGTGAAGTCTCTTCCTTCTTCTCTCTATAAACCCTAATGGCAGGGTTTGTGAAGCTTCTTCGTTCTTCTCTCTGTAAACCCTAAAGGCAGGGTTTGTGAAGCTTCTTCCTTCTTCTCTCTATAAACTCTAATGGCTATAAGCCCAAAAATCAGTTAGGCCATCTTCCATTAGGGTTAGTGAAGCTTCTTCGTTCTTCTCTCTGTAAAACCTAATGGCAGGGTTTGTGAAGCTTCTTCTTTCTTCTCTCTGTAAACCCTTCTCTCTATAAGCCCTAATGGGTCCTATTTTCTTCTCTTCTTCCTTCTTCTCCCTCTAAACCGTAAACACAGAGATGTAAAACCCAAATTTCTACGAGCCTCTTTTTAATTAAAGAAATTTATAAAACTTTAACCATAGTTATGGAGTGACCATAGTCACCATACTACAGTTTAATAATTGTAATGAGAAAACAAAAATCGTGTTTTCTTTACCTGCTAAGTAGGTGTGATGTTTAAGCATTTAATGAATAAATTTATATAACTATATTTGTCACCATACCATGGTTAAAATATTTAATGAATAAATTTGTATAGTATATTTGTTTTTGGTATATAATAAGTAGGTGTGATGTTTCTTAAAGTATTTATTGGGTAGATTGATATGGTACATTTTTTTGGGTATATACTAGTTAATTATATATTTAATATTAGATGATTCGATAAGAGTCACGAGGCATCTAAATTAATTGACTTAATTATATTAGTATAATGAACTTTTTATGGATGAATTAGTTATTGATGGCATTGACATAAATTTTATTTTTTAGAATTTCAAAATTTCTAATATTATAAACTTATCCGATTTTTTGACTCGCTTTTTTGAGCCTAATCCGATATATTAGCGATATCTTTATATGAAGTATTTTTGCCGATCCGTATTTTTTACCCAATTTTTTCATCCGATTTTTAAAATAAAAATGATTTGTTTTCGATTTTATGGTGAGCGGATTTATTGATAGTCCCCGACTTGCTATTTATGGTCTGTACGTGTTGCCATTTAAATAAGGTGTTGGGGTTATGATGCAGGGAGAAAATAATATGGGAACAATAAAAATAAAAAAATAAAAAGTTGAGAGAATATATCCTCTCTCAAGGTCTGCAAGAGAATCCACCTCAAAAACAATCTTTTCACAAGACCAAATTTTATTCAATTCCCATTCACTATGATCTTTACAATAGGGACTTCTTCCCTTTAAATAGACTTTACAGAAAAATAAACGAATAAAAAAATCCACAATAAATAAACTCTCTTATCTCTCTAAAAATCTCGTACCATTTTCCCTTATCTCTTTTTCTCTCCAATTTCCACATAAATCTCCTCCCTATCTCCTCGCATGCTATCTCCCTAATTTCTCTCTTCATCTCACCAACTTCCGCCAAATAGCTCCCTCATTCTCACATGATCTCCGATTATTCCTAATCTATGGCACAAAATCCTCCCGCTTAACAATACGTACCAAAATCCTCCCTCCCTTAATTATCCCAGCTCACTTCCTATTCTTAAGAAAAATAAACAAAATAAAAATAAAAAAATAATAATAAAACCCTAATTTTATTTGCATCAGGTTCTCAACGAAAAGCTTGTTCCTCGAACTCCTTTTCTGACAAGAGAATTGACGTTTTAATTTCTTTATTCTTCATATGGAGCAGTGATTGGAGTATAACTGTCATTTGACTTGGGACATTGTGCTTTTGGCTGTAACTCTTAACAACTGGATTTCAAGTGTTGGAGAAGATTACATTGTTGTATTAGGGTGGAACTAATTGCCACTTTATTGTCCAATTAGATACCCTACCAGGTGCAACTTTGCAGGATAGCATTTCTATTCCTGATGCCCAACTTGTCTCAGCAATCTCCGTACTAGTTTGTCTTCCACAAGCTTATATGGTGACTGAAATGGGCACTTCTTAGGGCCTTTTTGGCTAATGAAACCTATCGTTCTTTCTTGGTAAAGTGGAATGTGGTTGGATATATTGGATGTCCCCTAGGTTATTGAGATGGAGGCACTGCCATTTATTCAAACTTCATGGAGAATTCTCTTTAAATAAACTATAGGAGGTGGTTATCCACCCAGCACAGTCGTTCCTAAAGCCTATTTTTGATGGATTCATCTGAGACACTGTTGGCAGGGCAGAAAGTGAGTGCTAAGTGAAATACTTCTCTTGTACTGTCTGGGTTTTTTTGATATCGGATTCCACTGTGGCTGTGAGGCTGGTTCCACTTAAATGTGTCTTCTCTCTCTTATTTTTCTTTTTATTGTTTTAATTGTGTATCTTCTCTAATGTCAGTTGATCAAGAGGAATGGCCTTAGATATTAACCTTTAGCCTTGGTTCCTTGTAGATTCTTTGGCAGGTATTCTTAATGTCTTAGGGTTCCTTTTCTTTCAAGATAAACATGGAATCAAACTGATGACATTAATCCTAACAAATTGCTCCATACCACCATTTAAAATTTTAGGACATGGGCCACGTGTATTTCTCTCTCTCCCTCTCTCTCGATAAGTAGATATGTATCGGTAGTTATGAGTTATGGTGGGACTGTGGGAGATCTTCTCTCTCTATGTCGGTAGTTATCTTAATGGGAGGTTATGAGTAGTGGTAGGTGGTTATTGTTTCACGTGGCTAGTAATGGGGTTGTTTTGGTGGTTAAGGCATTTAAAAAGGCACAACCTAATGGAATGAAACACCCCTTTGAGTTTGATTTTATCTCTCTAAGTTTGTTCTTATTCAAAAAAAAAAAAATGTTTATAAAAGAGTGTTAGCTGCATCAAGGACAAGGGAGGTAATTTGGGAGGCCTTCTATGGCCTGTGGGCCATAGCATCCTCACTCTAATATTTATTTTTTTGTATTTATCTTGTTTATTTATAGTCCTTCCTTGAGTTTTATTAAACTAGTGAGTGTTTTTACATTGTAGTAATAGCTTTAAATAAAACTTGAGGAAGGACTATAAATAAACAAGATAAATACAAAAAGATGAATATTTTAGTGAGGATTCTGTGGCACACAGGCCATAGCAGTCTTCCTAAATTACCTTACTTGTACTTGCTGTTGCTAACACTCTTTATTAAACAAAGTTCTTTTTTTAGAATAAGCATAAACTTAGAGAGATAAACTCAAACTCAAAGGTGCATTCCATTCTATTAGGTTGTGCCTTTTTAAAGGCCTTACAAATAGTTTTAAAAACCACCCTCCACTACTCATAAGCTCCTATTAAGATAACTACTCACATTGAGAGAGAGAGAACATAACTCCCACTGTAACTCATAACTACTAATACAAATCTACTATGAGAGAGAGAGAGAGAGATACACGTGGCCCATCTCTTAAAATTTTGCATCACATTTCAACACTCCCTTTGATGCAAAATCCCCTTTTTGTTGAATTGTCCGTATAAGATTTTCAATAATATGTTGAAGATTTGTCAACATTTTCAAAATAACAATAAAATAAAATTGTGAAGATCATTACCTTCTTTTGTGCGCACACTTGGGTTTCAAGACTTTCAATGTATTTCTTCATTTGATAAATTTCTTCTTCTCTTGCAATCTTCATGTTTGATTCTTTATCATGTTCAATTTCAATAATTTTCTTCTTTTTCAATAATTGCAGTATGACAAAATGGGCTGCACTATGTTTAACTTCTTTTTTGTATCCATAAGAAATCCCAAAAATTCTCTTTCTCCGACTTCCATCTTATAAACAAAAATAGGACAATGATCGGGTCTCTTCTTAATAATTTTGTAAATAGGTTGTTCAATCTTTTTCTTTTGACAAAATTCATGCAACTTGCTTTTGGGAGTAGAAGTTGCCATGTGTACTTGATGTGTTTTCTACACAAGATTGCAACATTAGTTTTCTCTTTAATTTTTTTTTTTAAAATATATATTTTTATTCCTTCTTTTGGCATCCTCATGCCTTCTCATGGAATAACACTCTAGGACTATGGTCCTTTACAAAAGACATTTTTCTATACCTTCGCTAGGCACCCTCATACCATGGAACGCTAGGAGAACTGTCCTTTTTCTCTCTCAAAAATTATTTTGTCCTATGCCTTTACTTGGGCATCTTCATGCCTTTCCACGGCATGACATACTAGGACTACAGTCAAAAATCATTTTTCCTATGTCTATACTAGGTATAGATTACCCATGGGAACTATTCATATTTTTCATTTATACATTATTTTTTCTCCCTTTTCCGGAATTTCATATTTAAAAACTTTTGCATTACACCAACATCAAGAACTTTCCCCTTTGACATTCAGTTTTTAAAAGAATAATAAAACTCCTTTTAAGCACTGCATTTAAGAATTTTCTTTTTCTTTTTCTTCTTTTATTGGAAAATTCTTTAGCATTATTTCGATCAAGACCCAAAATTTTCTCTTAAAAAAAACCCATTATTTTTTATATTTCCAAGATAATCGAACCATCAGCTCTGAGACCCATATATGAGGTTTGTAAACTAATTGAAAAGTCTATAAATCGGCACAAGTTAATGGAATGACTGTGCATACCTTTGAGTTGGTGTTTATCCATCTAATCTTGTTTTTGTTAAGGATTACAAGTGAGGTAATTTAGGATTGCTATGACCTTTGGGCCATAGTATCCTCACTTTAATATTTATCTTTGTATAGTTATCTTGTTTATGTCTAGTCCCTGTCCCTCCTTGAGTTTTATTAAACTTGAGTTTTTATTAAAGTTGAGAATGTTTTTTTCATTGTAGCAAAAGCTATGCATTTTAAAAAAAAAACCAACATTTTGTATCAAACATTATGTGACTTCCATTTTGGAGTAACTACCCACTACAACGTAACTTCCTACTTAAAAATAACTTCCCACATTCATTTAGAGAGAGAGAGAGAGAGAGAGAGAGAGAGAGAGAGAGAGAGAGAGAGAGAACTAACAACCAACTACTACTAACTAACTAACACTACTACTACGTACGTAGACGAGACGAGTAGTAGTAAGTTACGTTAAGTAGTACTACACT
>NW_006495273.1:1394195-1413263 GCF_000471905.2 Amborella trichopoda | reverse complement strand
TATATATATATATATATATATATATATATATATATATGTGGGAGTCACTGCTGTACGTCCATACGCGAATGGCCCAGATTGAATATGGGTCATTTTGTGGCCAATCTGACGCTAGTGTTTGAATTTTATTTTATTTTTACAAATCCAAATCACGTAAAATTTTAGGTGTGTTCTTCTCATCAATGCGGACCTAATAAAAATGAAAAAAAAAAATTGACCAAAATCCCCCCCGAAACTTTTTGGGGGTATTTTGTTCAATTTATTTCATGTAATTTTTTTTTTTGATATTTTTCATAGATTCGCCTATTTTTGAGGTATACACGCCTAAATTTCAAGTGATTTGGATTTGTAGAAAAAAAATTAAAATTCAAAGACTATTGGACATCCGTGATCGTCAGATCGGCCCAGATTTAATCTGGGCTGTGGGTGTTTACTGTAGCAGTATGCACCTTGGCGCACAACATCTTTTCCCTATATATATATAAATCGCATTTAAGAATTTCCTTTTTCTTCCCTTTTTTTTTCTATTATAAAATCACTTCGTATTATTTTGAACAAGACCCAAACATTTTCTTTTCAAAAAAATACCCATATGACCCCAATTTTTGTCAAGTCTTTTTTAAATATTTTGAACAAGACCCAAACATTTTCTTTTAAAAAAAATACCCATATGACTCCAATTTTTGTCAATTCTTTTTTAAAATATTCCCAATATATTCAAACCATCCTCTCTAATGCCAAGTATTCGTTTTTTTGAAAATATATAGTTATTGCTACAATGTAAAAGCACTCACAAGTCTAATAAAACTCAAGTAACCAACCATTACTGAGACACTGTTGGCAGGGCAGAAAAATGGTTGTTGAGAGTGACAAATGAGATACTTCTCTTGCACTGTTTGGGTTTTTTTTTATATCGGATTCCACTGTGGCTGTGAGGCTGGGTTCCACTTAAATAGTTGTCTTCTCTCCTTTCTTTTTCTTTTTTATTGTTTTAATTGTGTGTGAATCATTGTTTCCTTGTAGATTCTTTGCAGGTATTCTTTAATGTCTTGGGGTGCCCTTTCTTTCGAGATAAACATGGAACTAAACTCATGACATTAATTCTGACATGGAATTAAACTCATGACATTAATCCTGACAAATTGCTCCGTACCACAGGCTATTTGTTTTATCTATGAGGCGAATAGGTCGCAAGTTGGCTCTCCAACCCGGATGTCTTGACCACTGTATTTTATTTGGAAATATTCCTTGGATTGGTGTCTCAAGCGGCCAACAGTAATATCTATAAGTTAGAGTAAAAAGTATACCTTTCAGTTAGTTCTCGTGAAAAATAAATGATCATTTCAACTTGCCATTTCCCCTGCTATTGTTCAGTTTCAATGTTAAGCATTGACAGCCAGTTTCAGACGGGCTTATTCACTTAATGGAAGAAACTTTGAGGTTGGTGAAAGCATGTTAGTCATTGTTGTCCTCTTATGAAGCAATGTCAGGAATTGGGATGAGTTGTTTTTTTGTTGGAGTATTAAAAGAGCATATGATCCTTGAAAACAAAATATTACTTTTGTGTGAAACCTTGTTCTTTTTTTATCCATATAACCATTTCCTTTTTAAGATTTTCTTGTCCAAAAAAGTCTTCGGCAAAAAGAAAAGAAATTTTTTTTTCGACATGCTCAGGTACATTGCTGAACAGAATATCTATGATTATTATCTTTCCTGGGCACCTGGCTTGTGGCTCCTCACTTCCCATGTGGAGCTTTTTGTAACACTTAGCAAATAGACTGCGATCATTTCACAAAATAATGTTTTTCCTGCGAAGGGACATAAGAACGTTGTTGTTTTCATGCAGAAACCAAATACAGCTACAGTGATAAACAAACAAATCTGTGGTTGTCTGGAACTGAAACCTCATTCTGCTCTGACTACATCCCAATTTGTTGAATTGTCTTTTATTGAGTTTCCTTCACATAACTAAGATGAAACTACCATACAAAACACATGATTTAAAGGTGCATTGAGAGCATAAATTGTATTCCCTTTCCTGCATGGTTTTATCAGAAGGTGTCAAAGGACTATATCAAAGCACAAAAACCGCAACAGATGCCTTTTATTTTTATCTTAGTAATTAGAACTTGGACTGCTATGTCTTAACTCTTCGATTACATGGGAGGTGTCTCACCAATAGCAACCATACTACTACATGCACAACTCTGTGCTGGGAAACTTGTAGTTGACTTCGATGATGGGGAGAATCTCATGTGTCTTGGTCACTTCATATAGTCCATAAGGTTCTATTAAGATCAACTGGATATGCTGCAATCCATAAATGACAAATTTCATCTGGGGATTGATAATTGTTCAGGTTAAGCTTCCAAACCCTTTCTTACTGTTTGGAAACTGCAATTCAATGTGCTTGTTCTTTACCGTAGAGGCTTTTCATGCAGTATGTTATCTGATTGATTTACTGCTTGGATCAGATTTTGTCTTTTGGAATCAATGTAAATACTAGACATTTTAGTTTTTTGTTTTTGATGAAGTGCTGAGATTTATCTGTGTCGTATATTTTTTCTACTTAAAAATTTATGCGAGTTTTCGATGTAGTTTCACATAAGAACATGAGATTAAGTTTCAAGACACAAGCACCTAATGATGTGCTTCCTTTACAGTGTTGCTCGGTATCAAGAAGCAAACCCTGGCGTGTACACAATTGTTACTTTCCCTTTTCTCTTCGCAGTCATGTTTGGGGACTGGGGTCATGGTATCTGCTTACTACTTGCAGCATTAATTCTCGTATTCAAAGAAAAGAAACTTTCAAGTCAGGTAAACTCTTGCCTTTCAAAATAGCTTTTTTTACTGCTTGTGGGTAATTTATGTAAGTAAATTGAATTGCATCTAGAAAGAATTTCCTTGAGACTTTTGTCCACTATTTTAAGCCATTTTATAAGTTTCAGTTTCAGTCATTGTATATCTAATGTGCAACGTTCGAGCTCTTTATCCTACGAGCTGTGCAATTTTAAATTATGTTGTGTGGTTAAATGCTTTCAAAAGTTTCTATTTTCCGATATTAATCTTACAATGCAGTGATTGGACCTTGTCATTGAAGGTGGTCTTATCTTTCAGTCTTACATACACTATCATTTTCCCCTACACTATATCATTTTCCCCTCTAGTTAATGTTCCATACCTCAATCTGTTGTTCAACTGTTTAGTAGTTTCTAGATGATTTAAATGCACATATTACAACCCGCCACCTCTAGCTGTTTTATAATATAGCCATGTAAACAATATTATGATTCTTTATATAGGCTGCCTGATTAGCCCAAGCAGGCTTACCGGCTTATCCCAACATTTTTCAGCCGTATTATTGGTCCATCCATGGTGGGTACACTTCCTATTTCCTCGGCCTCTACCTCAACCTCCCCCTGAATCAAGGCCAATCCTCTATTACCACCACTACGGTTCTTACTGTCACCTCTGCCCATTGTGGAAGTCAAGGCAAATCCATCACTCATACTGGCACTAGATATAGTAACCGTTGAAGATGTGAGTACACATTGTTGAGAGAGGGAAGTTCACTACTAGCTAAGATCTGGGCACAAAGAGCATGATACTCAGAACTAAGGCCAGACAAGAATTTTGCAACACTAAATTCTTCTCTTTGCTTCTTTAGAAGCTCCATGTCATTTGACAGAGGGTGACGCATGTTTAACGCAACCCACGTACCTCGAAGAGTGTTGTAATAGTCACTGAGACTCTTGTCGCCATGTTCTCAAACGAACATGCTCTCATAGAGTTGATAAATTCAAAAAATATTTTCATCAGAAGAGTACATCTCATGTACGGCCTCCCACACTTCCTTGGAAGTATTTAAAAACATGACATTAGCCCTCACATGGGGTTCCATACTAATTCCATAACCAAGTCATAATTTGATAGTTTTCCTTTAATCACTCTTCAAACCCATTATCTGATTCTTTTGGCCCATCTTTAGTCAGAAACTTCGTCTGTCCCTTTGCACCTAGAAATACCTTTATAGACTGGGCTCATAAGAGGTAATTAGGCCTATTTAATTTCTCAGTAATTGCTGTAATTCCTATAATGTCACTAATGGTGGGAATTCCAAGGTTCCTATAATGTCAATACTTTCTTCAGCCATAATGTAAAGATGATAAAACACAAAAAAGTATCTAAAAGTATATCAGGATGAGCACAATTAGGAGCCCTAAAACACTAAATTGAATTTTATAAATTCGCTATATCACAAAAGTAGCAGTTTGCAAGGCAAACTACTGCGCATATAACAATTTTCGATTACTTATGAAGAGAACTTTTCATTTAGGCATCGATGATCCCCAACGGGACTCCTATTGCTTCGCCACACGCTTTGAGACATTTCAGCAGCTTTTCCTCTCGTTTTGCACATCCAAGAGAGGAAACTTCAGCAACATAAACATTCACAGCATGTGCAGGCCATCATATTGGCCCTGCACACAAAAATTATGGAACGTTGCCTAGGTATTGCACCTAGAAATACCTTTAGAGTAGAATATGGATATAAACGCCTATTACTTTGTAAATTATGAAACGTGATTTAATGGGCGTTTCAATGTTATCCAATAACCGTTATTTTGAATAAAAGACCTGTTATTTTCATTTGCATGTGTTTTGTTGCACCTGCTCATCACCCATTTCCAATATAACAGCTGCTCCTTGAACTTCTACTGTTCTGTTTTTTTTAATTTGTTTTGAATAGCTATACAATCCATGGGAACTCATTTGAAAAGAGACAATATAAGGAAGGGATTTACTCTCAATTTCACATCAATTTCACACTTTTTTAGATAAGCCAAACATTGAAATCCTACAATGAGATCCACTTCAATTGATTTTGCATGGGCATATCTTTTATTTTTATTTATTTTTATTTATTTATTTTGGGTGATGTGTGCTTAAGCATGTTTTATACTATATGGATTGGCAAGAACATATTAATTTAGGTTAATGATGGGTGCTTAAGCATGTTTTTGCTTATAGCGACTTCCTTCTTTTGCACATAACTTGCTTCATTTGTGGTCATTCTCTTTCTGATTGTGATTGATGCATCTACTGTGTCACTATATGTTGCTTTAGTTTGTATTCAAAGTCCAATCCCCCACAACAAGGTATGAGCTTATTATGTTTTTGTTGACTAATAGAAACTCGGAGACATATTGGAAATGACATTTGGTGGGCGCTACGTCATCCTGATGATGTCATTGTTCTCTATTTACACTGGGTTGATTTACAATGAGTTCTTCTCAGTCCCTTTCAGTCTCTTTGGACGGTCTGCATATGAATGCCGGGAACCTTCGTGCAGGTGAAGATCGTTGACAAGTTTTTTCATTTTTCTAATTGATTTTCCGTGCTTTATCTACTGCCCCTAGTTTCCTTAGTCATGAATTGAATACCCACTTTCGTACAGTGATGCTTATACGGGAGGGTTAATCAAAGTCCGTGATGCTTATCCATTTGGGGTGGATCCTACGTGGCATGGCAGTCGAACTGAACTACCTTTTCTGAACTCCTTGAAGATGAAGATGTCAATACTTCTTGGTGTGGCCCAAATGAATCTCGGGATTGTGTTGAGTTACTTCAATGCGAGATTCTTTGGAAACTATGTCAATGTATGGTACGTTTAATTCTGGGATGCATATCCTAGATTGTAATTCCTCTCTCTCTCTCACACACACAGAGAGAGTGACACTTGAATTGCTCTTAATTCAGTTGTCTTTTACTGTTCTTTGCAGGTACCAGTTTGTCCCACAGATGATATTCTTGAACAGTCTATTTGGTTATCTCTCTGTATTGGTCATTGTGAAGTGGTGCACGGGTTCAACAGCTGATCTTTATCACATAATGATATACATGTTTTTAAGCCCAACTGATGATCTTGGTGAAAACCAACTGTTCTTTGGCCAGAAAACTCTTCAGGTGAGTTTTGCTTGCACTGTTTTCCACTATGCTTTTAATACCATGACACATGAGATTTACCTAATGCATTTGTTGTCTGGCCTTTACCAGCTTGTGTTGCTATTGCTGGCTCTAGTTTCTGTCCCATGGATGCTGTTCCCAAAGCCATTTATCCTGAAGAAGCAGTATGATGATGTATGTATGATTTGAACTTTGTTTTTTGGAAGGGGGCCGAGGAAACCATAGTCCATTGGGCTACAGCATATTATACTTCAAGAGCTGTGTGCACCATCTGTTCCTACTGATAGATGGATTGAGATTAACTTTTTGCAAGAGAATTTCCCTTTCGCTTTGGATATAGCCTTGTGGAGTATCATATGCAATTGTCCACTGGATTATGGTAATCTATTTCACCTTTTTGTGGATGTTTCCTCAATGATTGCTTAATTTGTGATGCAGAGGCACCGAGGTCACTCGTATGATGTGATTCCCACAACCGACCCTGATTCCTTTGAAATGGAGGCAGGTCATGATTCTCACGGTCATGAGGAGTTCGAGTTTAGTGAAGTATTTGTGCACCAACTAATTCATACCATTGAGTTTGTTCTCGGGGCAGTCTCCAATACTGCTTCATATCTTCGACTTTGGGCTCTCAGGTATGTTTATGCCTTTGTTTGGTGTTCTTTGCTTTTAATTGATTTGATCTCGACTGTGGTTTGATCATGCATTCATACTTTGCAGTCTCGCCCACTCAGAGCTTTCATCTGTGTTCTATGAAAAGGTTCTTATTCTTGCTTGGGGGTGAGTTTACTGTTGCTCAAGGTCCACCCTTCTTGTGTGATAAATTTATTATTGTACTTGGTTGCTACTTTTTGTGAATGCTGTTAACTAGGTGTTACGAATTTTGGTGTGAGGAACACTTCATGCAAATTCACAGCAGAAGGTGCCCCAAACTGGATTTGTTTATTAACAAACTGTGTTTGATGAATGCAGGTACAACAACATTTTCATACTTATCATTGGATTCATTGTGTTTGCTTTTGCAACCATTGGGGTGCTTCTTATCATGGAAACTCTCAGTGCATTCCTACATGCACTCCGGCTTCATTGGGTGGAGTTTCAGAACAAATTTTACGAAGGTGATGGGTACAAATTTTTGCCATTTGCGTTCTCTTTGCTTGGTGAAGAAGACGATTGATGCCCTCTGTCCATACCCTGTGATGCTTTGAGGATGGCTTTGTATGTTGTTGTTGTTGGGTATGTTTATGAAGAGATGAGGTGGTGAGCTATTTAACTTGTTCAGCGTGCAACTTCACATTTGCTCTCATCTCTTCATTTTTCCCATTCTTGTGATAAAAATAACCTTGAGGAATAAATCATGCAATTCTGCGCCGTGTGACGTTATTAGTTGATTATTTGCCGCTGTAATAATAGCAACCATGGAATTTCAAGGGATCGTCATGATCTCCTATGTTCTGTTGGTATCATCATTATGATTTATTTATTTTTTTCTTCACGTAGTAATAGAGTTCTCTCTCTTCTCTGTCTCACATAAATAAATAAATAATAAAATAAAAGAGAAAATTACAAAAAAAAAACACCCAAGGCCACACTATCTATGCAGCTTACTTCCAACCTAACATTTTCTCTCATTTTTTCCTCCAAAATAAACTTTATATGCAAATAGTTCTCAAGGTAAAAAGTTCACTTTTTTTAAGATGGAAATGTCTTTCCGGTACAAAAAATGTCATTTTAGTTAGATTTGATGTTGACTTTTAGACCCAATAGGAGTGTACAAGTGTTCGGTGCAACTATTCGATTATTCATTGCAACCCCCTAGCAACTATCGTACCGTTATATACAAAAATCATTAATATTTTTGTCAGATTTGATGTTGACTTTTGGATCCATTACAAAGATCATTTTGGAAATTTGATGTTGACTTTTGGACCCAGCACCTTGGAGTGCAGTGTTTGCAATTGTCGGGCTATCTTTTGCAATCGCCAGATTGCTTGTTCAGATATGATGTTGACTTTTAGATCTGTTATATACAAAAATCATTTTGGTCATTTGATGTTGACTTTTGGACCTAAGAACTCGGAGCGTAGTCTTTGCAACTGTCAGACTACCATGTCGGACTACCCTTTGTAATTGTCAAATTGCCCTGTACAACAATTGTCGTTGGACTGCCTTTTGCAACTGTCGGACTATCCTTTGCAACTGCCAAATTACCTTGTACAACAAATGATGTTAGACTGCCTTTTGCAACTGTTGACCGCTTTTTGCAATTGCCTTTGTCGTACTTGACCGCTTTTTGCAACTGCCTTTGCCGTACTTGATTGCTTTTTGCAACTGCCAAATTGCCTTGTACAACTGCCGTTGGACTGCCTTTTGCAACAGTTGAACGCTTTTTGCAACTGCCTTTGCCGTACTTGACCGCTTTATGCAACTGCCTTTGTCGTACTTGACCGCTTTTTGCAACTGCCTTTGCCGTATCCTTAGACTGCCCTTTGCGCAACTGTTGGACCGCTTTGATCGCTTTTTGCAACTGGCTTTACAACTGTCGGACTGTCCTTTGCGCAACTTCCGAATCTCTTTTTGCAATTGCCGTACCGCCTTGTGTAACTGTCGCGCCCTTTGTAACTGTCGGACTGCCCTTTGCAACTGTTAGATCGCCCTTTGCAACTGTCATACCCCCACACTGCCCTTTGCAACAGTCTTCCGAACGGCTTTTTGCAAATGCCGGACTGCCCTTTTTCAACTGTCTTCCGAAGTGCTCTTTGCAACTACCAGACCGCCCTTTGTAATTGTCAGACCGCCTTTTGCAACTACCAGATCGCTCTTTGCAACTGCCGTACCGGACCGCCTTTTGTAATTGTCGGACCGCCTTTTGCAACTACCAGATCGCTTTTTGCAACTGCCGTACTGGACTGCCCTTTGTAATTGTCAGACCGCCTTTTGCAACTACCAGATCACCCTTTGCAACTATTGTACCCCGGACTGCCGTTTGCAACTGTTGAACCGCTTTTTGCAACTTTGCCCTTTGCAACTGTCGGACCGCTTTTTGCAACTGCCTTTGCAATTGCCATACTGCCTCGGACCGCCCTTTGTAACTGTCGGACTGCCTGCCCTTTGCGACTGCCAGCCAGACTGCCCATTGCGATTGACGGACAGCCTTTTGCCACTGCCGGACGTCTTTCCAACAGCTGGACTACCCTTTTCAATTTTCAATTGCACTTTACATAGTGCTGAAGCTACCGGAGCACTACTGCCGGACGGCACTTACATTGTGCCGGAGCCCTCTATTTTGGTGGTGGTGGGATTGAGGAGAGAGAGGTGGGGGTAAGGTAAAAGTAATAGAAGGCAGTTCTACAGTGCTCGAGCGTTATTGCATAGCGCACTTATACGATGCCTTTGGTGGTATAGAGGAGTGAGATGTGGGTAAGATAAAAACCGCAACTGTCGAACCACACTTATACGGTGCCTGCCGCAACTACTGGACCGCACTTATACGGTGCATACTGCACCTGCCGGACTGCACTTATACGGTGCCTTTGGTGGGATAGAGGAGAGAGACATCGCACTTATACGGTACCTTTGGTGGGATAGAGGAGACAAACATGAGTAAGGTAAAAGCCGCATGGTGCCAAAGCTCCCTATTTTGGTAGGATAGAGGAAAGCTCCCTATTTTGGTGGGATAGAGGAGAGAGAGTTACTACCAGATCGAATTTTACATAGTACCGAAACGCTACTGCCTAACTGCATTTACAAGGTGCCAAACCCCCTATTTTGGTGGGATTGAGGATTTACATGGTGTCGGATCCCCCTATTTTGGTGGGATTGAGGGGAGAGAAGTGTGGTTAAGATAAAAGTAAAGGAGGATAGCTTTACAGTGGTGAGGTAAAAGCATGGTGCCGGAGCTCTCTTTTTTCCTTTTTTTGGTGGGATAGAGGAGAGAGACATGGGTAAGGTAAAAATAAAGGAGGGTAGTTTAGGCAGGCAACCAGCGGACCGAATGTCGTGCTACTGCCAGACCAGTGCCGGAGCTCTCTATTTTGGTGAGATAGAGGAGAGAGGATTGGGTAAGGTAAAAGTAAGAGAGGGTAGTTTAGGTAAAAAAAATTTGGTTGAGGGGTTTGCATAAAAAGTATATTTTGGGAAAGAAAACAAAATAAAAGGTTAGGTTGGGAGAAGTTGCAAAGAAAGTGTAGTTTTTGGGGTTTTTTATAATTTTCTCTAAATAAAAAGCAACTTGACTAACCAAAGAAAGAAAATTTTCATTTGCATGAGAGTTCTAGGAATATCGTTCACCATTTCCTACCATGTGGTACAGTCGCATATTCAAGTGCCCTAAAGCTCACCAGCAGTCTTGTTTGATTACACCAATTAAAAGAGCTAATTAAAGTAAAAAAAAAATCATCATCTTTAACGCAATATCGTACATAAACTAAGATTACCACTGATTAATGAAATTGACACTGAACAGGTGGATCTTGATTATGAAAGTATTATAGGGAAAGGAATGGAGGTGGTAACAAATTTATCTGGACATGTATACGACTTCTTTGATATGAAACATTGGGGTTGTATTATCTAGTGTCATATAGGATGACTATATTCTTCAGGATTATAGCACCCCACCGGTGGTTTTCGCTGTAATCTTATATGTGCTGATGAATACTATGACTTATTTTAAACGAGTCCTTTCGGCTAGCAATTTTCTGGATGGCCCTTAAAAAAACAACAGACGGCCTAAAGCCACTGATTTAAAAATGAAGGTTTACTCAAATATCCCAAGATCCTCCTGCCAAATCGACCCCTTACATTCAGCCCGCCTCCTTTCCCAAAAACATACTACTTTCCAAAAACCGCAAAATAACTATTTGTGGGTGCGGTTTGTATAGAGCCTAGGCTCTAAACAATCAAATTAGCGCCTACCTTCAAAAAGTGCCGAGAAATTTGATTTTAATACTGGCAATCTTTGTGATAGCCTTATTTATTTTCATCTTTATTTATAAAGTTTAAAGCTTAAAAAATGATGCAGATCGATAGATCTATGAAAATCTTGAAAATTGACGGTCAAAAAATATGTTACAAAATACACTATTTCCAAAATTTGAAATCCATTTTTTTGGTATGTCCATACATCTTGATGCCGAGATGATCAATTTGAAGATATTTGGGCATCAAAACAGTCTCTTCTAGTGAAAATTTTGTGATGGGCTCCAATTTGATTGTTAAGAGCCTCGGCTCTATATAAACTTTTCCGGTGGTCTAAATCTTCCAGCCATAAACTAAAGTAAAAAGTTTATATAAGGTTGCAACATAAACTAAAAGAAGAAGTTTATATAAGGTTGCAACCTTAACATGTAGAACTACGGATGCACCTCAAAGATCCATCAGAAAAAGTAGTTTTAATGTTGAAAAACTTAAAATTTTATAATTAGATATAAAAATAGATTTTGAGGTAATCCTAAGTACATTTTACATCAAATTATATACCATGATAAAATTTAAAGGTGCACCTTACCTCTATAGCTAAAGATGCATCCATATGCCAACTGCACCATAAACTAAAAAACCTCTTCTCTTTGTAGTTGATTGGACGTCTCACACTCTAAGAGGATCTGTAGCTTGTTTGTGAGCGCAGCATGTTAGTTACCCCGAGATTCTTAAAGCTCTTAGAGCTGCTTACCCTTAACGCTTAAGGCTCATGCCAGCAAGCATTTTGCGAAAGGCATCTGAAATGCTATCATGTAACATACTCTCATTGTTCTCACCTCACCGCAGGTACCACTATTGCCAATGAATCTATTGACTCCAGCTCTGCAGGCAGCTCCTGAAATTCATGGAAGCATGAATCTGCACCCGGCATCCTTTCAGAGGCAATTGCCTTGCAGGTACTTATGCTCGGCTACATAAGCACTGGCATCCTTCCCACACTAATTTTTCCTCGTACTCTGCTTTCAGCAAATGCAAATTAACTACGCAATCTCCATTTTGTTTCAATTGGGAGATAAGGGGAAGGGTCTTGAGGACCATCCTCAGCTTGTTAACTTCCGGGCTTCTATGCGGCCATGCCCGCATATGTCGACGGTCCACCCCGCATGAAACAATTTTTCATATATAAAATGTATTGATCTCTATTCTCAACTATCTTATTTGAATGGACCGTTGGAATGACTTCAAGCATCATATCTTGAATTAGTTTCTATATTTTTGGTTTATTTTAAATTTTATTTTATAAATTATTATACAGTAAATTTGAGGTATACATCCATCTCATGGGAACACCTGATAAAAAAAAGAATTGTGCATCTGGTGGTTCAAGGAAATATGAATACTTCAAGAAAGTTGGTCGATGGCTGTGAGTACAAATGTAGGTACGTACCTTAGTGCTTCGACTTTCTTTAAGGGGAAAACTTTGAAACTTATGTGGGAGAAATAGTTTATATAAGGTTATTTTATACTATAAAAATAAGGTCGCCTTTTAGAAAAAAAGTGTTCTTAAGTTGGAAAGCCTTCCAATTGATCATCTTGACCTTCAAATATATAAATATATAGAAAAAAAAAAAAAAAATCTAAATCCTAAAAATAGAACATCCTAGAACAAATTATAAGAACCATATATTTTCAAGATATACTCTATCTATATTATTTTTAAAATTTTAAATTTCATAATTAGAACTGAACATAGATTTTTAAGCTATTGTAAAGTTTCCGATGCTAGAACTACATCTCCTTAAAAAAAATTTAAAGTTGCGCCTTACATATATAGGTATAAGGTGTGCGCCAAATACAAACCTCAACCATATATAAAACATATTATGTTCTTAGTTGTCTTATCTGAATAGACGGTTGGAATGACTTCAACCTTATGTCGTGAGTTCCTTTATGCTTGTTTGGACTTAAATAGCATTTTTATTTTTATTTTATAAATTATTTTGTAATTAAAATTAAGGTATACATGTCTCTCACAAAAAACACCTGATAAAAAAGAAGAGTGATCAAAATACCCTTAGAATTTGCACTGGCTCTTTGGTTACCTTTATCTAAAATGTTTTTTTTTTTTGTCTAGCTGTGTGCCAATAAGGTAAAGGTTAGGACAAGAGGTCGCATGCTAATAAGCTTTCTTGTTAACCAAAAGAGCCGTCGTTAAAACAAGGGAAAGGTTTCTATACTTCCCCTAGAGCATAGAAGATTTATGCTTCCCCTACCATTCAGCCATCTAATTTTGATCAAGATAGCAACTCACTGTTTGATCTTAGATCCAACATCTCAAAGTATTTTATTTTTAGTTTTTCTTATACAAATTGTATGAATATGAAATTTTGTACGTGCCATCTTTTCTTTAGGGCGCACCTATTAAAAATAATTTTTCGATAAAATATAATGACCAAAATACCTCTCAAAACTTTCAAGGGTATTTTGGTTATTTTATTTTATTAGAAATATTTTTTTAATATTTTTCACTAGTACGAGTTTAACAAAATTTGGTGTCAAAATATTTTATATAAAAAAAATTAAAATAAAATAGTGTACAGACGTGACATTGTGATTGGGAAAATCTTAACCCTCCATTCAGAATGGAGGGTTGGATATGGGGAAGTATATAAGTTTTATGTTGTAGAGGAAACATAGAAAGCTTGCCCTTAAAACAAAAAATGGTACTATGACGGACTGTAAGATTTTTTTAGTTTACAAAATGGTACTAATACAATAAAAAAATATTATCAATGAATCCATTTTTGCACATTCATAGAGTGCCGAAAACTCCTATGATAACCTTAAAATCTATTTCCAATTCCAATTATGAAATTTAAAGCTATAAAATGGATTGAAATATTTTTTATTTTGATATCTATGTATCTCAAAATCGAGATGCTCAATTGAAAGATTTTGTTCTTTTTACATTTGAACCACCTTTGTGGGTGGATTTCTATGGTGCACCTTACTTCGTCACTCTAAGGTTAACACCTCATATATTTTTTTCCCTTATCTTTAGTGCAAGAAGATCATAACATCCTAATTGTTAAATGCGAATCTTGTGGCTAAGGGTGAGTCACAATGTTTGAAAAAATCTTTTTGGATTTTGAGCTGGTGTAGATTATTACAACCTTATTTCATCAAATAATATTGTAACCTTATGTAAACTTTTTCTATTATCATATATAATAAAATAGAGCGTTCAAATTAGATCACAATTATCATTACCTTTAGTCGTTAGCAGTGAAATCAAGAGGGCAAGCAGCGTAGATTAGGCACTATCTTAAAAGATGTGTCATGTATTGTTGACATTATCGTAAAAATACGTCAAATCGACACCGTCCAAATAAAATGTTTGTGAAGAGTATTGCAACTTTTTTTCTTGAATTTAAGGTGGAACCTCAAACCACACCTATATATAACTGCTTAAAACTACCATCCTTACCTCAAGGTGCCATTCTTTAGAATTTCATGCACTACATAACCTATTGAACCAAATTTTAACCTCATAAATACCAGACTACACTCCCCAACTCTGTGCCAAGTCAACTTTTCTAAATTAATATGTTGAAATACCAGACTACACCCATGAAATACTTACTTTAAGTTGAGAAATATTGGAGAGGTAACTTCCAATGAAGTCATTTTGCAACAAGTCCACGCCCGAAAATACAAGTATGAACATCATAGTTAATGATCTTCATTCTGTAAATGAACAAAAAGATACTTCCAATGTGGCCTATGAAAAATCTACCATATGTTTGGCTATGAGGCAGAGTCTTCATTAGAGCAAAGATAATTGCAGTCAAAATTAGTGTTCGAAAAATCGAACCGGTCTTGGAAAACCGGCCAAAGGCTCAGTACCGGATACTTGGTATTAAGTGGTCAACCGGCTCAACTAGGAGAGCCCCGTCTGGTTAACAAAGTGCTAAAAAATACAAAAAAAATACAAAAACAAATTAAAAAATATATGAAATATATATTTAAAGCATGATTAAACAAAGTACATCCAAATGAAGTTGAAAATTAGTTGAAAAAAATGGATTTTAAAAAATCAATTTGTGTTCAAGAGTATTTTTGAATTTTTTAAAACAGATGGACACATGTAAAAGTAAATAATGGCCAAAAAGATTTCTAATCTTTGTACAAAAGTTGAAAAACATTCATAAACCCATTACAAACAAATCCTTTTTGTTCTTGGGATTTTATATAAGTTTTTTTAAATTTTTTTATAAAATACCCAGTCTGATCACCAAAACCGGTAGAAACCGGAGCCAGCTAATGACCAATTCTGATTAAACCTCCCAATTTTACAAACACTGGTCAAAACCAAGAGAACTTAGAGAAATTATAGAGCGAAACCTCATTTAAAATTCAGGATTAAAAAAAAAAAATAGGGGTCAATATCTTAGATTCAACAGTTTTTCGGGTGGCATGGGACCCTCTCATCCATAGATACCAAGTTAAGTTTGATCTTTAGAAAACCAAAACTTTATCTTTGGGATGTTGTATTTCTCTTGTTAAACCCACTTATGCAAATTGCCCATTTACTTAATATCTATCCTTCAAATGCCTGGTGATGTTATAAAAATTATTGAGAGATATATGTGGAATTTTATTTGGGGTTCCTATGATATTGACCACATGAAATTTGATCTGGTGAGTTGGGATAAAATCTGCTCCCCGATTAATAAGGGTGGACTGGGTATCCGAAGACCAAAATACATGAACTGGGTGCTCCTTTCCAAGTGGCGGTGGAGACCTGTCCCGGCCCAAACCACCTTTGGATTGAAGTCCTAGTTGCAAAGTATGGTCTCGATCATATTTCTCATCTTATCGAAAGAGGTGGGGGTCTAGTTCAATAGGCGGCATGGTGATAGTTCTCTTTTGCAACTTTTTCCTCTTTTTTTTTCTTTGGTTTCTTCTCCTACTGCAAGGATTGCGGATTTATTTTCTCGCAATCCTTCAGGTGACATCGTCTCGAACATTACTTGCTCTTATAATAGGCTGCCTGACCGAGTGATCTTGCAACTTCAAAACCTCTTTCTATTGCTGGAAATGTCTATATTTCACCGAATAGGGAGGATAAGATCGTTTGGGAATCCTCAGACAAAACTGCATATCAACTTATCTTCCTCGATCGTGTTATATGGTTTTTTGAGAACATTCATGCAATCTGGAAATGGCCTATCCCGATAAAGATTCAATCCTTTCTTTGGGTAGCCCTTTATAGAAAGTGCTTTACTGTAGACATTCTTCGCATTCAAAGCAAAATCCTTCTTCATGTGTGTCTTATGTGTAAGGGTGCGAAAGAAACGGGTTGTCACCTCTTTCTACATTGCCCCTATTCTGTAGTCTATTTGGAAATAGACTTTCAAGTGGCTGGGTTTCTCTTTGACGCTCCTTACCAATCTAATTTCTATTATTACCCATCTTCATATCCCCTCCTTACCTTCTAAAGGTATTCTTATCTAGAAGATACTTAGAAGTGCTATTATCTAGCATATTTGGTTGGAAAGAAATAAAAGAACTTTTGATGAGGTCTCTGTATTTATGTTAATTTGAAAGTTCTTGTTTACTCTTTTGTGTCTAAATATAAGATGGTTCCCTCTTGGATGCCTCCTCTAGAAGGCACTTCACTTTCAAATTAAACTTTAATAGTAGCTCTCCTGGGAACCCGGACCAGCTGGAGTGGATGGAATTCTCAAGGATCATTCGGGGTCTATAATCTTCTCTTATGCTGGATGAGATAGTTTCTCTCCTTCATGGTTTAGAAACCATTGTCAGCAAAGGAATTTCGGGTGCTATCCTTGTTGAAGGTGACTCCTTGATCAAATGGTGCCTGATGGAGGAAAAAATTTCATGGACTTTTCAGACCTTTTGGCTTAAAATCATGGACCTGTGCTCCTATCCTAGGCTACATTTTTCCTTTACCCATATCTTCCATGAAGCCAAGCGGATCGTCTTGCTAAACATGGAGTCTCTTTTCTGTATTTGATGCTTTGATCCCTGCTTGGTAATCGATGCTTGCGAAGCAACTTATAAATAAAAGCTCATAATATTGTTAAAAAAACACCAACTCTTTTTTTCCTGTAAATGCTTAACTTAGGGGTGCGTGCATTTTACATTGTTAGATATAGATGAGTGGGGAGTGATAAAATTTAGGTGTACCATTTTTAGCTTCTTGTTTTGGCTTATGGCCGTGCAGCTAAAACCGAATCCATGCAGAGAACTTATAAAACCAAAACTCGTGGAAAAACCAAACGCTGGGTCTTTCGAACATTGAAAAATAATAGAAGAGAGAAGAGTAAGAAATAATGGCCCCGGTTGGCCAGGGTGGCAGACACCTTGTGCTTCGTTCCTACAGAACTTCCAAATTGTCTATAAAAAAAAGGAAAAAAAAAAGGGGAAGTTCCAAATTATCTAAATAAATAAAAAGGAGAGAAAGAGAAGAAAGCATAGATTTTCATTTCTACCAGGGTCCCAAATTACTACTCGGAGAGAGGAAAGAAGTAAGTCCATAATTCCATTCCTACCAAGGTCCCAAATGACTTGAAGTAGAGAAGATAAAGCCATGGCGGGTTAGAGGGCTTGTGGAATATATGAATCAAGATTGGAGAGAACTAAAAAATGAGAGGCGTCGCATTATACGGGGGTTTTTAGAGGTTAATTTAGAATCTTGATGCTCCTTGACAGGTCTAAAAAAGTAGTTAGCCTTTGAAATGGTGAATTTTTTTGGGGGTATTTATGATGTTCCGAAACTTCATATAATAGAAAAAAACAAAGTCCGGTTATAAAATTAAGGTGCATCTCAAAATCTAATAGACAAGACTGCCCCTAAGTTGGAAAACTTTTCAATTGATCGTCGTGATCTCCATATGTATTGATCTAAAGAAAAAAGAAATCAAAATCATCTATTTCCAAGAGTTTCAATTACATATAGACCTCCGTGATCTATAATGCTTTTGAAATTTAAAATGTTATAATTAGACTTGAACATGGATTTTCAAACAACCATAAGGTTTTAAAACCTAAACTACATCTTTCGACAAATTCTAGAGCTAAGCTTGTGGGACCTCGTATAAAACTCACCCAAAAAAATATTGCTAATAGAAATTAATGTAGCTGCCAACCTAACCGGGTAGCAGAGCTTCAAGGTATGAGAGAGACAGAGATTTTGCATTTGAACTCTTTAGCGAATTTCCCGGGGAGGAAATGCACGAAGACAATGGTCGATGTCAGAAGACAAAATCCAAAACCAACTAGCATAATAGCTCCTAAGGAGGGTAGAGTGATCAGATTCACAACTCCCACTCTTCCTATATCCTTGTTTGATTTCCAACTATAGAAACTACTTGGGTCAATTAGAAACAGAATATTCACAAGAAGGGGGTTCTTTCACATGGAACGTCCAATTAAAAAGATGGGGTTCTATTCTGCATCTGCTTCTTCTGCTGATTTCTTATATTCCGGCTTGAGCTCGTAAGTTCCTTGATGAGGTCCCCTCTTGTTGTAAATGCAAAGTTCATTAAGTATTTCCTTCAAGAATTGCTGCAAGACACACAATTTCAGTGGTTGATAGAGATTCATGACAATAAAATTGATTGATGCATTGACTTCATCGTTTGGTCATGACAGTGATATCATACAGTACAAACTTTAGCTGCACATCCCAATCACATTTTCCATTATTTGTATAATGGAAAATTGAAAGCATCAATACTAAAATCCATCAATCTGAACCAGTGTTCCTTGACTCAGCGGAGTCCACCTGGCCTCGGCCGAGTTACTCGGCCTCACCAGCAAGGCAAGGCAAGTTTCATCCAACGCAGGTGTACACCCTATATATGTTCTATATATAGGTAATATTATGCCTAATTAATAAAAAATTGCCTAACAGCTATTTTGGCTAATATTTTATGGTTATTGGGCTTCAAAATGGAGGATTGAACCCCCTCAAATGCCACCATCCCATTTTTAATGCTCGTCTTTTATTTAGGAAAACATATAGCTCTTTTTTCTTTTTTAAGGGGGTTCAAAAATAATGAGCATGCGGTGGTTCAATCCCTCAAACCTCATATGAAGGGGCCACCCTATCTAACCAGGATGCCTTTCCAAGGTTGTATAAAAAAATAT
>NW_006495273.1:1375273-1391546 GCF_000471905.2 Amborella trichopoda | reverse complement strand
ATATATATATATATATATATATATATATATATATATATAGGAAACAGTTGATGAATGAGACAACAGATCAGAAAAGGAGTACCTTGGAATTTGATCCAAAACCGAGCATCCCATGCATAGGCCTCATTAAGCCCCCCCGATCATCATCAATCATCTGAGGAAAGAACAGAGTTGATTAAAACATAATACAACCCTCACCTGCAACACAAGCAATTATAATAAATAAAAAATGGGACTCTCACCTGCATTTGTCTAACTTTTATCATAGATTTGTTTGTCCTCTCACGGCATAGTTTGCCATACTGCTCCATGTTTTCACTGTTGGGCTTCATGTCAAATTTATGTTCTACCTTCCCTTCCACTGACACCCTTCCTATAATACATATATATCTGCTATTATAGATGTCAACAATATTCAATCCAAATTTACAAAGAAGAGATACAAAAATAAGCTCTCTCAACCTCCCACTGCTTAATTTACAATAAGGCATTATCAAGAAATTCAATGCCGTGCATGCACATTTTTTTGTTGTTTTTTTTTTTTGGTCTTAATTGATGGCACACAATCAGTTTATAATTTAAAACTAAAGTAGAGGCTGTTGAATATCTAAAAGCCAATTTTTCAGAAACACCAAATGCTGTAGAGTGCATAACCTTGACTGTATCCTTCACAGATTTTTCTCATACTGCATACCATGTGTTCTCCTTGTCAAACTATGGTTGCAAAGATTGGATAGGTTTAAATTTTGATAGGTAAAAATATTAGGATTCCTTTTTTTTGGCTATTGGGTTTCACACAAAGTCCAAAAAGGCTTGGGTTGGGTTCTAGTTTTTTAATGTATATACGCAAAGGACAGATAAGGATTGGTTTTTATGAGGCTAGTGAATGGTTTTCCTTTGCAGGCTTTGAGAGAGAGCACAAGCTCTCGATCCTTTTATTTTCTACTCTCTGGTTTTTACCTTTCTTTCTCTTTCTTCCCTGAATCAGAATTTTGAGTGATATCCAATACTTTCAAAGTGACATTTATATAAAATAGGTTAAGTAGCAGTCATTGGCATGTTACACATGCCAAGAACAATAGACATGCATGTTACATAGCTTTTATTAACATGTATTTTGTCCATTAGACCATTTTAAACAATTGCTGCACATGTATTCATAGGCATGTCATTTTAATTCACATAATAATCTAAGAAAGCTAAGAGAAGCCTATGAGCAAAAAAGGTACACTCTACTAATAGTTTCCAGTAGCAAGCCAGAGCAAAACAAGAACCCAAAAGCATTGGTTGGAAGTTAGAACAAAAAAACAATTGAAAGCTTCCAATAGCAATGAAAACCGAAAGTAACAAGCACCGATAAATACATCAACAAAAAAACTCAAAGAAACAGTTTGTAGCATGTATAAGCACAAAAAAACTTTCGGAGATTTTGGACAGACCAACCACTCTTGAGTAAGCAGTATTCCTGAGTTAAATTTAATCAAGATCTAAGAAAAACAGTTCTTCCTTTTAGCAAGTTTGGAGGTGAATTGTGACATTTTTCTAATAAAAGGGGCTCAGAAATAGGGCTCGCTTACACACCCAGCCACATACGACTAAGTTTTGAAAAGTCTATCTTTTTAACTACCTTGGTGCAGCGCCACCATTTTCTATTTTTGTATGATATATGTTTACACAGAGAACAAGACAGTCAATACCTCCAAAAAAAAGAAAGAAAGAAAGAAAGGACAATGATAAAGAAATGGGGCTCACTCATGAGGAGGCTGAAGCAGACCAAACGTCCCACTAAGCGTTCAAATGCAGTTTTACTAGAAAGATACTTTTACTCATGATACGATATTCATCCAAACTGGGTCTTTACGATCCACCATATTACATACATATGTCCACATAAGGCAAAGCCCTATAGGGGAAAACCCGAAGTTCAAATTCGCAGTCCACTTGGTACGAAGCCTTCTAGCTGAATTCCAAACCTAGGCAAGTATTTGCACAAACAAACAGAACTTCAAAAAATATCATAACTAACTTGATACCTGACTTAAGACTTCTTTTTTTTCTCAAAACTCAACAGGTAGCTCATCGAGCTCACACAAGTCCTAAATCTCTTTCACAAGTGTTTAAACCATGGTAAAACCCAAGAAAGGGTATTAACTTCTCCATAAAAAAATGGGCCTAAATAGTACTTAAAATGACAACACAATTGGGAGTACCAAGAAGCTTCTAAGTTATTGGCTTAATGAATCTTGAACAAAGTAAAACTGTTTTTTCGTATTAATAAATAGAAAATGGTTACTCTCATTAAACATGAGAAATTTGCATTAAGTGAGGCATATAGGAAACAGACCTCCTCACCCAAGAAGTTAACACAACAACAATTAGTACTATCAGAGGTATGGCAATTTGCAAAACATCCAGATAATCCTATCAAAGAAATATAAGAAAAGAATGATACATGACCGAAATTCCAGAAAAGATACATGGATAATCGCATTTAGACACTCACCTTGATTCGTCTCAGAAAAAACACACATAGGAACAAAGTCCTTAAACATATTCAAAGAGTAACTCTTTGGTATATTTGTAGAATCTGTTGCAGCTAAATCCATCGTAAACTGGATGACGAAGAAACAGAAGTTACATAAGACAGCAATTCTAACAGACTTCAGAAGGAATCATGTTCATATATAGAACATAAAATTGCAAGACTCGATAGAAATAAGAACTTCCTAAATGAAGAACAATCACATATCTATGGGCATCTATAGAACAATTGTCCTAAACCAGGATTAGAATCAAATAGTATCAGTGTTTGTGTCCAACAGGATTTCTAGTCATACAAACATCAACATACAGCCATGCACATGCAGACAGACATACATAAAGGGGTTTTATATGTTTCACAAAGCCCAGAACCCTAAGCTTAATCTTAGAGCGGGAAGGCTGTGGGATCATCAATTGTGCACTTCTACAAGAATGCCAGCGTGTTATGTAGACCCAGCAGACCCTCTCTGTTGTTAGAAAACAAACTAATCTCGAGTCCTGAGATTTTTATTTTCTTCATGTCATGTGCTAATAGCAACATAAAAATATTCAGTTGATAATGTCCTTCTTGAGGAACACTTTCTTCATAACAAAATACAAATGCGTGGGAGATATGCAAAGGACCTGTTTCAATGCTGTGGTTATTACTAATAATTCAATGTTTGAATAAGAATAATGGGTTTCAAAAAAATTAATGCTGATACTGAACTATCTGTTGTTTTGCAGTATCCAACATAAAGTTATCTGAGATAAACCTACAGGTAGTTTTACATATAAGTTTATCCTTTTTAAAAGCTGTTTTTATTTTATTCAAAGTAATTTGCTGAAAATCACATGTTTTTATCCATAAATAACCAAAAATAGTTGGAAATCACTTAAAAAGTTAAATAATTAAATAATATTATACATAATACAAGATACATACCAAACAGCAAACAAAATAGTATTAACCAGAGTATACTAATTTTAGATAAACTATTTATTCCAGATAAAATTAACCGCCATCAAAACAGGCCCAAAAGATAGTGGAAATATCCACAAATCGAATGCCTCATGATGATTTCATAAATTTATTTAGAGTCATGTGGTGCTAATAAGTATCTCCTCTTCTTAGGATTGGTATAAAATTTCTAGACAATCCTCTGTCTTTGGTACATTCTTTTTTGGATTAATATTTCTTTAGGAAGTTCAAATTCAGAAATCTAGAGGTTGAGCATAACTCTCTAGCGGAGATAGGATTGAATAGTGTACCTTGGCAGGATCATGTCATGGCTGAGAATATTTATTGGCCATAGAGTATGAGACCTTTTTAACTTGAGAATGGTGCACAATCATTTCATAAGGCAGACAATTGTTTCTTTCATCAAACACAGTTTAGGTGAAGTTTCTTATCCATTATGTTAGTTTGAATGGGGGCATAAGAGTGTGGAGATCACTGTTCCATAGAACAAATATGAGGAATAAAGCAAATTTAATGGAAGCAGAATGATGCAGATCGCATTGCAAAAGGCATCACCAGAAGACTTTTCACACAAATGTCCAGTCAAGGTGATCCAAAAGCTTAAATTGAAGATCTCTTTGAGGTCTATGACCCATATCTACGGGTTTTTCAGAATTTGACATTTTGAGCAGCATATTGTGGTTAAAACATAAAAGTATCCTGACTAATCTTATAGAGAGACCCGCAGGTCACAGATACCAAAGCGCCGATACCCGTGCTGAGGATAGCCCGAATTTTAACTTTCCTGAGTTTCAGCTGGATCAGTTCCTATTTTCAAGTGAGTTAGGTTTCTTTCCTTTCCTTGTTGATTAATTATTTTAAATGGGTATCAACGTCAGTTTCCTTAAGTTACAGGAATTTACAAAGTAAGGTTCCAATCTTAGTAGGAATAGAGACCTTAGAGTTAGGTAGTTTCCTAGACTCTTTAGGAGTTTTTTCTATGCTTTTGAGAGTCCAAGTATATGCCAGAACTCAATACAAATACGTATGTAGGCCTTTGGCCAATTGAATAAAGATTGAGCTCTTTCTTTTGGTCGTGTAAGGTCATCTTTGGAATAGTGACTCCTTGACATCGACGAAAGGTTCCTCAAACATGAGACAATTCTGTCTTATTAAAAAACTTTGGCTAACATTTTTTTTAGAAAAAATCAAATTCAAAAAGAGTAAGGTTTCAAACAACAAGCTGACAAGGAGATCAATGTTCAGTTGAGGAAGACCTAGAGGAAGGAAGATAGAAATAATTGACTGCTAGGCGCTAGAGCGAAGAAACTGTCTAGGTGGACTAGTGTGCCTTGCTGGAAAAACGAAAATCAGGTCACATAATTGAGGATATTTATTGGCCATAAAAATGAGACCGTTTTAACTTGAGGAAAGTAAGAAGAAGCACTCGCCTCACTAATTCTGGTATGGTGGGACTCTTTCTCGACCCAAGTCTCAAGCAGAGCAGGCTTCAGGCTGCAAAAAAAACTCCAACTTCTCAAAGCCTCCCTTAAAACTTGCAGTTCCTCCCTTCCAGGAGATTTCTCACTGACTAAGAATACCCTGTCGAAGGCCATTCAGACCTTAGATGTGATGGAGGAATCGAGCCCTCTATCGACCTCTTTGAGGCTAGCTTTAGATCGAACATGAAGTTGGACTATCTCGCTACCCTCAAAAAAGAAGAGTTGCACTGGTACCAGAGATCCCGAATTACTTGGCTCAAATCAAGAGACCAGAATACATGCTTGTTTCACAGGATAGCAAACTGTCACAGACGAGATAACTCCATCTCCACGATTAAGGATGGCAACCTAATCTTGGACTTTGCCCCAGCTATTGAAGTTACCATCCTCAAGTATTTCAAGAGTCTCTATCCGGCCACGACGTATTCTAGACTGAGAATGGGAAATCTCCCATTCCGATCTCTTCCATCTCAATGGGTGGATTGGTTGGAACGCCCTTTCTCCCAGGCTGAAATCCTTAAAGCGATTGAGGACCTAGGTAAAGACAAGGTCCCTGGCCCGGACGGAATCCCATTCGCCCCCTTTAAAACTTTTTGGGGTACCTTTAGGAACAACTTCCTTCTTTTCTTCGAGGAATTCTTCCATCGTGGAAATCTGCACAAAGCCATCAATGCCACCTTCATTGTGCTAGTTCTGAAGATACAAGGGGCTGAGGATTCGTCCTATCAGCCTGGTTAACTCCACATACAAAATCCTATTTAAACTGTTGGCCCCCAAGCTCAAACAGGTTTTCCCACTTGTCATCTCCCCATCCCAATCAGCCTTCATCAAGGACTGGTAGATACTAGACAGGGTGCCGGTGGCCCATAAATGCATACACTCTCGCCACCGCTGGAAAAAACCGGGTTTAATTTTTAAGATAGACTAGGAGAAGGCTTACGACCATGTGGACTGGCCCATCCTCGACATAGCTTTAACGAGTATGGGTTTCGAGGAGCAGTGGAGGAACTAGATGAGGGGATGCTACTCCAATCCTTTCTTTCCATCCTCATCAATGGGACACCAAAAAGGTACTTCCCTCCTCTAGGGGCCTTTGCCAAGGCCACCCTATCTCACCCTTCCTCTTTACCGTGGCGGCGAAAGTATTCAGCCAGTCTATATCCCGCATGTATCAAGAGGGATTCCTCTCTGGCTTCAAAAGCAGTAGGAATGGCCCGAGTGTATCTCATCTGCTATATGCAAACTACACATTAGTCTTCCTAGATGCAAACCCTGAGGAAATAGAAAACCTCAGACTGTTTCTGATATGTTTCGAGCATGCGACTGGGTTCAAAGTTATCATGGCCAAATCCAAAACGATAGGGGTTGGCCTATCCAACAACCAAACCAAAAACCTCGTTCCTTCTTGGGAAGGTACAGTGGAGGACCTGCCCACATCGTAGATTGGGGAAGCCAAAGAAAGCGCACTGATCCCATGTAATCGACAGAGTAAACCGGAGATTTGCAAGATGGAAAGGCAGATACCTATCCTTTACAGGGAGAACGACGCTTATCAAAGCAACCCTAGCCTACTCCCCCATATACCTCATGTCGCTATTCCATATGCCAGCCTCGATTGCTAAACGCCTAGACCAACTGACAAGAAACTTCTTCTGGTCAAGTGAAGTGGCATCAAATAAGATCCACCTGAATGCGTGGGATAAAGTCTATCTCTCGAAATATTAGGACGGCCTAGGGATCAAAGTTCTCAGGACACAACCTAGCGCTCTTAGGTAAATGGTGGTGGAGACTAGCTACTCAGAACTGCCAGTTGTGGGCCCAGGTCATACAAAGCAAGTATAGTATCCCACCAGACCTTTGGCTGCCCGAGGGTTTTCCAACGACAAGGGGCTCGGGTGTATGGAAATCGTTACTCTCCTCCCTTCAACCGTTTATACAATTCATTAGGTTCCATGCTAGAGCCGGGGATAGAGTGCGATTTTGGTCAGACCTATGGTTAGGCCACACCTCGCTAAGAGAACGATTCCCCTCCCTATTCGTTGTGGCAATTAACAAACCCTCCCTGGTCTCAGAGGAAATAGTACCTTCAGGCAATCACAGAGTTTAGGAAACCTCTCACAAAAGAAGAAACCTTGGAGTTTATGTCCCTCTCGAACTCTCTCAACTCCACCTTCCTCGCCCTCTCAGGGTCAGACACCTTGGTCTGGACTCACTCGCCCACCGGTTCATTCACGGTGGCCTCCTTCTACAAGAAACTCATGCAGCATTCTTTCCCCCTAAACCTGAACACGATGCTCTCCAACGTTTGGTCATCCATAGCCCCCCCAAAAGTACAAGCCTTCTACTGGATTACGTGTTCCGAAAGCGCACTCACGATAGACTTACTCCATAGAAGAGGTGCCCAAACTCCTAATAGGTGCGTCATGTGCCTAGTAGACGAGGAAGAAACAAACCCCCACTTGTTCATTCACTGTCAGATTGTCCTTCAATTTTGGAGTAAAATTATCCAACTTTTTGGAATATCTTAGGTCACCCCCCCTTCAATTCTGGCGCTGACTTCCTGTTCCTTCAAATCTAACTGGCCGAAGTCGGGTAGGATCCTCTGGAAAAAGCTACTCTAGCTGCTACAGTGTGGACCATCTGGCTAAAAAGAAATTTGAGAATTTCCGTGGTATCAAAATCAAACTCCTAGCTTTGTTCCACAAGGTTACTTCGATGGTAATCTTTTGGGCTTCCAACCACAACCTGTTTACTAGGATTTCGACGGCTAGTTTTCTTCGCAACTGGGTGAACCTTATTCAACTAACCCCTCACCGCAACCCAAGAGTATCGTACTGGACCCCACTACTAGTGGGTGTTATTAAGTTCAATTTCAATGGATGCTCCTTGGGAAATCCAGGCCTAGCAAGCACGGGAGGAGTCATCCGTGACCATAACGGTGAAGTCATCTCATCCTTCTCAAAACACCTTGGCCACAAAGACTCACAGTTCGCAGAGGCCACGGCCCTACTGATGGGAACCAAGAAATTTAACCCTTCCTAGGGCCCACACCTCCACATAGAGGGAGATGCCAAAAATGTAATACTCTGGGCCACTAGAAAGGCCCCTCCTCCTTGGCACCTAGCACACATTTTTGACGAAATTGAGCACACTTGCAGGGGTATAAACGTCTTATGCATGCATATTTGGAGGACGTCCAACAACTTCACAGATCGTCTCGCCAAGGAAGCCGCTAGGAACCATCCTTCTGCACATGTATAGAAGCACACAACAGGGAGCTTTATATCACTAACACAGCAGGGAGGCCTACACTTTCTAGATTGTAGTCTTATACCTTGTAACGGGCAGATTATATAAGCCCATATCTTTTGCCTCACTGGTGATGTTAGAGCCAATCTTCTAGAACAGGTCACTCCCTAGTGACCAATTTTTTGGTTGAGAGACCCGGTCTGTGGGTTACCTCAACCCTTACTTTTTTAAAAAATCTTACTATTATATTATTTATCGTTAACTTCCAAAAAAAAAAAAACACTCGAGGAAAGTGCAGAATTATTTAATAAAGCACACAATTGTTTCATCAAGCATAGTTTAGGCGAACTTCCATATCCATTATGTATATCAATTTGCCTGGGGTGGAAGAGCGTAAAGATTATTTTCTAAAGAACAAATTTAATGGATGAGGAAAGATGCAGACCACATTTCAAAAAGGCATGAGCAGATGTCCAATCATGGCAATCCACAAGCTTAAATTGAATATCTCTTTGAGATCTACGGCCCATATTTTCTCTATGGATTATTCAAAATTCAGACATTTTAAGTTTATATCATTGTTGGCAAAATCGCCCGATCTAACTGCTAACCGCCCGGTTAGTGGCCGGTTCCGGTTTTGGGCGGTTAGGATGATCAACCGGTATTTAAAAAAAAAATTCAAAAAATGTATACAAATTCTAAAAACATAGGGACTTTGATTTGTAATGCATTTTTAAATATTCTTTACATTATGGTAAAGATTAAAAATTGTTTTGGTCATTAATACTCACTTTTATATTTTCCCATCTTTTTAGAAAATTTTAAAAATAGCCCTTGAAAAATATAAAATGGGTTAAAATCCATTTTTTTCATTAATTTTCAAATTCATTTAAATGTATTTTGTTTTAATCATTCTCTATATGCTTTTCATATTTTAGTAGATTTTTTTTTGTATTTTTTTTATTTTTTCTCAACACTTTTTTGACCGCCTAGGACTTGCCCTGTTAGAGCGGTTAAATCGGCCGGTTTACCGGTTAGGCCAGTTAAACCACTTCCAGGCCCATGTCCGGTTAAATGTTTCGGTTCGATTTGCAAACACTGGTTTATATCATGCTTGAAAGCCTACTGCCAAATTTTATTTTCCTACGTGTGTTAGGTTTCCTTTCATTGTAGAGGACTTATTGTAATTAGGTTTAAACTTCAGTTTCCTTAAGTTATAGGATTTCTAGAAAGTAATATGCCAACTTAGTTGGATTAGAAATTTGTGAGTTAGATAGTTTCTTAAGAGTCTTTGTGAGTTTGTTTTCTACTTTTTCAAAGAGTCCTAATATAAGGCAAGTGTAATTCAAAACTCTCTATAGTTACCCATGTAGGCATATGGCAAATTGATTTAAAATTGTGAGTATGATGCCAACTTTGTAATAGTGTTTCCTTGATGTCGAGGAGAGATTAACAGTTAATTTTTAAGATTCCTCAACTCTTGTTCTAGAGAGAGCGATTCTACAACACTAGCTTAGGATTGGGAGTCTCCCAAGCAAGTTACACACTTCTTCTTTCCATTCTAGTGTGGCAAATCCTGACCTAAGATTCCCACAACCAACTTCATCACGCATTCAAACCCTTCCATAAACCCCAGCCAAAACTGTACAAACCCTAGATAACTAGCTCAATGACAATCCCAAGAGTTACCTAATCTCTATAGCCTTCACGCTTAAGTTAATTCCCCAAATCAACACTGAAATCCATCTCATAATCCTCCTATCTTGGTGGAACTGCTAAATTCCATAAAGCTTTAACCCCTTCACAAAAACCCTACCACTTGCCCCAACACCATCAAAGCCTTCCCCATAGACCTAACCGTGATTCTACTTCATTTAGACCTCATACTCTATAATTCTACCCCAATTCCGAATCTCATTCCACCCAGTTTGGAAATCTTCCTAAGGCCGAAGACCCTGCTGTCCTAATCCTTATAGGAACCTTAAAGGCCAAAACCATTTAGAACTCCTAGTCCTAACCTAACTAGAATTCCCACTCGTACCCAAACCCTTCCTTTCTACACCCACGTAGCGTGTAATACTCGTGTAGGAGCTGAGCTTCTTGGTAAGAAAGAAGCAGATGTTTGCTTGAGCTTCGAGGTTTTGGCCTTTTGGGGGCCTCCGAGTCCTCATCGTCTGTTTCAAAATGCTATTTCAAAAAGGGAGAGCTTCATTTTCCTTTTAAATTGACAAGGAGACTAAAAAATAAAACAGAAGCTAAGCTGAATTGAGATGCATCATTCTCTTTTCCAGCCTGATTATGAGGGGCGAAAGCTTTCCATCCTCCACCATTTTCTCCACCACTGCCCCCTAGCTCCTCTTCCCTCCCTCAAAAAACTGCAAAAGCGCGATGAGTGAATCGGAAAGATGAAACTGAAGGGGCTTCTTGAGGGAATGAGCTAGGGTTTTCCTTCCATCAGGGAGAAGCTCAAAATGCCAACTTAAAGGATTGGATGTAAGACGTAACAACTGTTGGGTGGTTGGAGGCCATTTCTCTTTTCTTGCTAAAGTGGAGAACCAACTTTCTGACCTTCAATGGAGCAATCATATAAAAAAATAAAAAATTGTGGACAAAGAGGGGAGCAGCATCTCTTTGAAACTTCTTATTTGGTTGTTGAATTACCATATTGCTTAAAAATAGTACTCTGTGAATCTCAGAAGTCAAATTCTCCTTCGTGACAGGGCATTTCTACAGTAATGGTTTAGCTTATTCAAAATAAGTTGCCACCAGAAGTCCACTCACGCTTCAAGTAGCATGAGTCAAGTCTCTAGGTCAAATGTTCCTACAGACTTAAAACTTGAAGAATTGTACTTCAACAAAATAAAAAACGTAGCATAACCATAATGCCCAAGCTCCAACAAGATAATTGCAAATGCATCTACCTTCCGTAGAATTCATGTTTCATGAGTAAATATTAATTTTTGTCGGTCATCAGCTGCTAGGGATAGTAGAATCCCCGAAAGTGATTTGCACCTAGAGGTTATACTATCATGTCTTTCAACATGAAAACCTCGTGTTCTTGCTTATATTAGCGAAAAAGACTCCGTATTTGATTTGTATTTCTAAAGTTTCTTCAGGCCAATAAATGTAACGTAACATATGCCACGGTTCCTTACTTCGACAGGGTGCAAACATCTAAATTTCATCCTTTTAGATGTTTTTTCAGTCGCAAGCTATCTTCATGACAATGAATTTAGAAGTAAATGATCATGTCACTGGATCGTTACGTATACAAGTAACTAGACATCCACTCCTAGCTACAGTTTCTTCTCCAAGATTTGTTCCATAAAACTTGCTTACTCTTTCCAACGAAACTTGAGCAAGATCCAAACACTATCATCTAAGTTTGGAAATTCAAACTCATTTCAAGTGCACAAAGAAAGACAAGGTCCACAATACTCAACAACAAATAAATGGGGAAAATATCGTCCCTAGTTTACACCAACCCATGCATAAAAATTGCTTTTCAATATGCCTAACAATGGAACAGACAAGCAACCTACGAGTCATTGAATCAAAGCTAAATGGGTTAAATTCCTGATCTTAAAAAGGCCAAGTCCAAAGACCGGAAAACATGGATAAAAATTGTTTCTCCTGAAAATCCTAACCATAGAGCAATCAAATCTCACCCCATGAATCAGCCAAACAAGGCCCAAAATATTCTTGAATGGATAAATGAGGGAAACTCCTAAACCTAATGTAGAACATATGCCAAGTCCAAAGACCAGAACCCATTCATAAAAGTCCCTTTACCGAAAAGCCAACCCGTTGATCAAACAAATCACCCTATGAATCATTCAACCAATAACAGAACCCTATACTCAGATACATAATTCAATGACGCAACCAAACCCTAATTCATAAAATAACTAATTAAAAAAAAAAAATCTAAGATAAATGTGAAAGGATCCATAATGAGATAAACCTGCCATAACAAAAACGTAGAACATCAAAATAAATGCAAAAAGAACCCAACCCCATCAAACCTAACAAAAAATTAGGGAAAAACATAAGCAACGTGCAACAAACAAGAAGTTGAATTTATAGTATAAACAATGAGGATCCAACAGATGGTTCGAGACAGACTTACACGCAACAAACAAGGAGTTGAATGTATAGTATAAACAATGAGGATCCAACAGATGGTTTGAGACAGAATTATCAACATAGGCAACTCTTGACCACATCAAAGCAATCCCAAACAAGCTTCAAAATGAGGAGAATTATTGCACAGGAAAATAAATTGCATAGACAGAAAATCAGTTATGATGAGGATAGTAGTTAAACCCAATAAGCTAAGCATTAATTGTTAATGAAAACAGAGTAAACCAGTGATAAAATTCTTTAGAAGGGGTGAATAGAAGAACAAGGAGAATCACAAGATGGTAAGCAAAAGGCGATATAGAAAATCATAACGATGGGGAAAAATATCATGAGGAGAGAGAAAAACTGGCAATGAAGAGAGAGAAACTCGGTGATAGAAAGTACCTGGAGAGAAGCAGGAGAATCAGGTTGAAGTGGATCAACAGAGACAACAACCTTGGCGAGAGGGAGAGAAGGATCATGGTGATTCTGCCATGCATTAGCCACGAGTTGTGGGCACTTCATCAACCACACAGAGCGATCGGCCTTGGCTGTATCGATGGTACCATTGTCCGAGATTAATTCATCAGACATCTTTTTCTCTCTATGAAATTAATCCTTTCTCTCTCTATGAAGAAGGGGAGGTTTGTAGGGCTTTGGTTTGAGAGGAGAGAGAAATACTGCCGAGCTTTAGGGAAAGAGGAGGTGGGCGGGCTTTTATAAAGGATTTCTTGGAGGGAAGGGAGAGAGAGAAAGGGCTGTGCGTCATGCGTGCCATCTCCGCGCGTTCGGATCTCGCGCGTCACGGTTGGCAACGCTATGTCTTACGCCGTGCTTAAAGAAACGGATCCGTGACTTGAATATGTCCCACTCGTATCCGTGTTGGATTGAAGAATCCGTGGATCGGATTGAAAAAATCGACACAATCAATAAAAAGGATTTTAAATTTTTTTAAAAAATTATTCATCTTTTTTTTTTGCTTGGCTTCGTAAAGAATCGGTCGAAATTGATGAAGAATCGGTTGGACTCGGTGAAGAATCTTTGGAATCGACGGTTTCACGAAAAAATCGACAAATCTACTCTTCTGAATCCCTGTTTCTTACCAAATCGAGGACGGTTATAGTGATTCCCAATCCGAATCGTCCAATTCTAGATCGGATCACCGATTTTTAAATCACCGCTCAAGCTCAATTCCTATCAAAGATAGAGATCCTTCCCGATGGACTCACTTAAAAAAAATAAAAAATAAAAATAAAAAAAGGAGACTTATAGTATGGTATTGATCGACAACCTCTCCTTTGTACTCAAATCTTATTAGGAACTAACTTCCTCGCTTTACAAGTGCATATTGCAGCAAAAGTATGGTTGGATAGCCATGGTTACATTAGTTGCCTAGAGGGATTGCGTATGGGCTAAAAAGACTAATGGGAAGAATATGGTATATTTGATCGAGTAGTTGGTTTTGTGCTAATGTCAGCCACGCAGTTGGAGTTATAGAGACCTTAATAAAGGTTTTGAATAAACGACTTGGTCTTTGTGCAATACAACCTGAGCTTGAATGAGAAGCAATAGACCCCTTGCTTACGTTATTTTTCCGTTATATGTCTTTACTATGTTATTACTTATATTTTTATGGAATTTGAAATGTTATGTAATGTAAGACTATGAGGAAACAATCGCTCATATTCCATATTTATTTGGAGAATATCAATAATTATGGAAGAATGGATCTTTGAGAAAGAGAGATCTGGCTTGAAGCTATTGGCGACCCACTAGATAATTCCATGGAGATGGAAGCACCACAAGGAGATAAATTTCAAGTTCAATATCTTTATGTTTTAGATTTTAACTAATATTCAAGGATGCAAACATTCATTAGTAAGATGTAAACTTTTTTCTTGATGGTGGCATATATGATGATGATTAAGTCGATAAAAAGGAACCTAATAATGAGCAAGGAGATTGAAATGAAGTTTATGAAGTAGCCTACTAATTGTGTATGTCACTTGGGTTTTGTAATATTGCAAATGTAACATATGTTTAAGGACTTTGTGCTGTGGATTGTGGCGTGTTGTGGGCTTAAGAGGCATTGTACCTCGTTTTTATACCGCATGTTATGATTGTGGTTTATGACTAATGATTTAATATTACATTATAATCTTTTTTGTTTTGTGTTTGCAATCGTTGTTTGACGTATTTTATTGTTAAGAGTATATAATTATCACTTAATGGGTTATTTTTGTTTATAATGATTTTCTTTTCTTTTTTAGAATCTTTATAATTTTCCCACACTTTTATCTATGATTTCCAATCCTTTCCTCTTTTTTTTTTTCTTTTTTTTTTTCATTGAACTTTAATTTATTAGACCGGTCTGGTCGGTGAATCCAACCAGACCAGTGCCCTTGTTAGTGTTTATAATGATTTTTATTTTTTTTAGAATCTTTATAGTTATTTTTAATTTCCCCACATTTTTATCTATGATCTCCATGTTTTTCCTTGTTTTCTTTCATATTATCATTAAATTTAAATTTTCTAGACTGGTCCGATTGGTGAATCCAACCAGACCAATGCCATTGTTGGTACAGTCACTAGTCTGGTCTCAACAATATTATCTTGAAGGACAATTTATCATAATATTTATCTAGTTTATTCTCCTATCAATCAATGAAGCTATCACAATTTAGACTATTGTACTTCACGACTTTCTATGGGTCTCTAGATTCTCCCTCATGATGTACACTTCGTTATTGCGCAATGGCATCATGAGCTCCTGCAGTTTGGAACTTAGTTGTTGGGATCGGGAACAGGATCAAGAGTGTGGGATTGTAATGTCTAGATGCTTCCCATTGTTTGGATCGCTTTTTCAGCTCCCTGAAATTTAAGGATCTCGATCCCAACATCTCGGGGAACATGTTCTCAACTTTTTTTTGGGTATCACATGATATTTTATAAAGGTCAAAGACACACCTAGTAAAGCATCACTTTTCTCTTTGAAGAATATATAGAATTTGATTTTGCAACACAACATTTTTGTTTTTTTTTTGGGACATGCATTTAATAAATGCTTCCTTATAAACGATCAAGGTGGGTGTGATTAATATGAGCCAACCTGAAGGGATTGGGATGATGTTCCTCCCAAATGGCAACGGCATCCAGCTGCTCTAGGTGCGTTGTATCAGGTTGCGATAGCTTGGTAACTATGGTAGAAAAATCCTTTTAACTTTTTCCTTAAGTATCTGGCACCTTCCAACTTGGATTAGAAACTCAACCTAATCTTTTATAAATACGGTCCATTTATCTCTCTCTTGTTCCCCTCTTTTCCCCAACTCCAGATATGCCCTAGTCTCCCTTATTAGCCTCCACTAGGTGGTTCTTTGAATGAGTTGATTTGAAGTTGATCATTCAAATATAATGAACCTTTCGTCTTTTAGATTTGTAATGAACTAAAATTTCATCCGGATCACCTTTCCAATTTCTTATGGAATATGTCATTTTTAGAATTCCAAAATATGATGAAACTTTGATAAGAAAACTGGCCTCAAAAACAGGCCATGGGCCTGTCCGAGTAACTGGTAAAATGACTTGATTCAATCGGTATAATTGGGCTGGTCCTAGCCAGTCCAAAAAGTGTTAAAAAAAAATTTAAAAAATAATATAAAAAGTATATTTAAAGCTTGATTAAACAAAATACATCCAAATGAAATTGAAAAAAGTAGTAAAAAATATGGATTTTAAAAACTGATTTGTGCCTAAGGATATTTTCAAAATTTTCCAAAAAAGATGGAAAAATATAAAATTAAGTATTCATGGCCGAAACACTTTCCAATCTTCATAAAAATGATAAAAAATATACTTAAAAATACATTACAACAAATCCCCAATTTTTTAGGATTATATATATATATATATATATATAGAG
>NW_006495273.1:1340196-1365600 GCF_000471905.2 Amborella trichopoda | reverse complement strand
ACGTAACGTAACGTAACGTAACGTAACGTACGTAACGTAACGTAACGTAAGTAACGTAACGTAACGTAACGTAACGTAAGTAACGTAAGTAAGTAAGAAGAAGAGAGAGAGAGAGAGAGAGAGAGAGAGAGAGAGAGAGAGAGAGAGGGGGGTGGGGGCAGAGAAAAAGAATCCAGCTAGTCAGACAGGAAAAAAAAATTGTAAAAAAACCACTCTCTCCCACCTTAAAGGAAATTATTGCTTTTGTCCTACTGCTGCTGTTCTCGAAGCCAGATTCCAGGGCAGAGAAGTTCCCCACGACCTTAGCTGCAAGCTTCACTATTTCCTTGACAATTGATTCTCTGGACTTATGGAAGGTGGGATTGTTGTAAAACTTCTCCTGCCAATTATACCCAGAACCTGATGATTCAGGATTTAAACAACTACCTGATGATGTGCTCATCATAACTAAGTTATTTCTATGCTTTTTGATAGTTGACTTTATATACTTTTCAGTAATTATTGAAAAAATCTGCTCAATTACGGCAATATCTTTTACGCCTCGATGTGGACATCCTAATATTGAAGAACCTATCCTAGACAATTTATTTGTTGCCAACAAGAAAACTGAGATCAAAGACTACAATGGCAGGAAAACATTTTCCTTTTTTATTGACATGAAACCAACAGAAAAATGATGACCAGTGAGGAATCCAACTGAGTGATGATATTCACTGCATGTTTGTTGCACCAAAGAGTTCTGGAATCCCTGTCCTCTATGTGTATATGGTCAATACTTTTTATTACTAGAAACATAAAGTAATGCATTAGATTATTATTTGGTAGGCCAGCTTGGCTTGCAAAAGAGAGGTTCAAACCCAAAACCTCTCTCAATGGAAACCAGGTCCCTCATAGTTAAGCCAAAGTCCTGGTTGACAAACAAATAACACAGGTCATCTTAAGCACCAAGAACTTTAGGAGCTCTATAATCATTTCATAAACACACAATACTTGTTGGCTAATTATAAGTGCTTGGTCACCATGAGGATATTTGCTCAAGCAATCCAACCATAAAGGACTTATGAATCAATTCATATAACACTCAAGGGCATACACCCATATAGTGTCTTGTATCTTGGAGCAAATCATTCTTTCATACAAGATCGAAAGAAACAAGAAAAAGAACATAATCTCTAAGCTTTCACATCAGGTAAAATACATGTCAACTACTTCTAGTAAGATGTAGTTGGCTTTGCTCCCTAATTCAAGATGTTGGTGTTCAACTCGCATCCAACTATATGAACACAATATAAGGGCTATCAATATCGCACAGAAAAAGTCTTTTAAAGATATAGAGGCTAACTAACAGTTCAGTTGACATCATATTTCCATTGGTTTCATGTCAACACCTCATATCAGCATTTAAAACCCTGGCCCAGGGCTCTGACTTGCAGGATCCATGCCCTTGTCAGAGGGAAACTTGGCCGAGTCAGACTACCTGACTCAGCCAAATCGCAGATAAATATTACATAAGCTATCGCTGGCTTGGGGCAGACTCACTTGATTTTTAGCATTAGTTATGCATATCAAGCACCCTACCAGGTTGAAGTGACCGTGGAGAGTCCAAGCCCGAGTCAGCAATTTTTAATCACTGTCTTGCAAAAAGCATGCAATATGTCAGCTTGACAAAGTGGACTTTTGTAAGCAATAATATAGTAAAAGATATATCCATCACCTTGTTAAAAAAAAAAAAACTGTCATCTTGCAAAAGTTGTAACTCTAACACAAATATGTTTCTGTTAAAAAACTGTCACTAATTGAAAGTCGCAGCATCGGTTTTGCAGAGAATATGGCTTTTACTTGATAAAGATAAAATTTTATTTTGTAATTTGTCAATTGAAAATAGGGTTACATGGAAATACTTTGGCGTTCTTTCCTTGAAAGGATCACTATTGATTCGCCCCAACAATGTGTTTATAACCTTGGTGCTTCAATGTTTCTGACAGAGAATTCCATTTTTCCATGACCCAGTTTACTTTGACAAGAGAGACAGGAAAAACTATACTTCTCCAGTATGAGACAAAGACTAACTCAGTCTTTTATATATTAGAGGAGATGAATCATGCGAGATAACTAATTTGGAACTAGGATCAAACCAACATAACGCCCAAATACCCTTAACAGGTAACCAAAAGATGAGGGGAAACATTGTATCGCAAGGTGTTGAGAAGTTCTGTGGTCATTTCTAGAAATACTAAATCATTTCTTTGGTAGTAGCTCAAACGACAATAGCAGTTCTGCTAAAGGAGGCTTTGGAGATCAAAACCCATGTTTCATCTGTTTATCAAAAATAATACTAGTAAACAGAAGAGAAGAACAAGAAGAAACAGAGACAGGTACATTTACAATAATGGAATAAACAAACTTTTTAAAAGTGTCACTACAGGATTTTACTTAAATATGGGTCTATTTATGGTGCAACTTCAGCTGCTCCATAAACCATGGCAGCTCTTCATCCTCATATAATGAGCACCCAAAAATGTTCCAAAAATATCTGCACATCATTTTCCAATCCAAAAAATGCATTTGGAGCTCCTCAAAAGCTCCAACTATGATTGATATACCGTCCATAAAATTTTTCGATTGGATTGGTAATTGAGCATGTTAGGGCTCTATACCCACTTTTTTTTTTCTTTTTTTTCAGGAGATTGATTTTTGAGAAGAAGAGAATGTTTGGAGCTTTTTTTAGGTCCTTTTGAAGAAAATGGGTTTATGAGGTGCAGCTCCACAGTTTTGGGCTCAGCTACAGCTACATCAAAAACATTTCCATTAAACACTAGATGAGCAACTACTAGGGGCTCGCTCACTCACACGTTGCCACAGTCCATTTGCAAAACAAAAATTCAAAAAACACAGTACCAAAAAAAAAGACATGTTAAATATAGCATGACTTGATAGACCACAACAGCCAGTAAAGAAAATTCCTTGAAAAGCTAGAAATATGAGGTGAATTTAATAAACTGAAGATACCAACAAGGCAGCAACAAGAACGGACTTTCAACCTGATGTTTAAAGAACGTCTCCAACAATGGATATGTGGTAGAAGAGTTCAATGTATCCGCAATATGCAATGCACGGCAAGAAACAAATGAATTGTCGTGGTATCTGCAATTGCAAAACCAAATAAGATTGAGAATAGTTTTTCGTACTCATACATTAACATATCAAAACAAAAAAAAATTGACAACGGAGAAATAGGCTGGGGAATGGATTCAAATTTTGAAACACTTTCCAAACATTTAGAACCTGTGAAAAGATAATATAAAGGCCGTATGTTGTTATCATGTTAGTTCAACACATAATTCGTCAATTAGATCATTATATGCTCGCACCCCCAAAGTCAGTTCAGCATGCAAATTGAGAAGGAAAGAAGCAATAACAAGAAAGACAAAAAATACAAGTTGCAGTACATAATTCCCATAACATGACTAAGACCCAACTAATCAATTAAATCAAAACCATTCATTTACATTTCCAATTACCATTCTTTTACTTCTCCAGAACCAATCTTTACACAAAATCCAAGATAAGCCCAAAAGAAGTAAGATCACCAATAACAGTAATACATCTAAATACACCAATTAGTCAATTACATGTGACCTTTTCCTTTTCATAAGTAATTCATTGAAATCCACCATTTTATCTATCCTTTAAATATAGTACGGATGAATTGAAAAGAGTTCATATAGATGAAGTCAAAGAAAAAGATGAAGAGAAAGAGGTAGTCAAAGAAAACCAGAAAGACAATGAAAGAGAAAGGCAATTCACAGATATAGATGAAAAAGATAGGTAATATTACAGAACCTAAGCAATGGAAACGCTATTTTAGGGCATCAAACAGAATATATGAATGCAATTTGCAAAAGAAGTAGAGAGAGAGACGGGGATCAAAGAGAGAAGTAAATTAATACATATGGATGATGAAATGGAGACTTACGGTAGAGCAAATGGGTGAACAATGAGAGAGACGTGGTGAGAGTAGTCATGCAGAGCCTTCTTGAGAGGTGGCCATGCGTCTCTGCTATCGGGGCAGATGGGATCGAAGAAGGCCTCGACGATAATGGAGTCAAGGCTCAAATACTTGTGCTTATACAGAAAACCATCGTACCTTGGTGGAATCGGAACCTGAGAGTCAACTGTGAGCACAAGCATAGATGAGCAAAAGAGCCATAACCACGACACTACGAGAGCCGAAACCCTAATCTTTCGATCCTCCATGTGTCTTTTTGGGCCTGGATGAAGCTCTGCTCTGCTCTGCTCTGAAATTGTCGCCGAGCTCAGTGAGAGATTCTCCGCTCCGAAGAATAAGAGAGAGCGAGGAGGAATTTTAAGTTTCGTGGAAGGCGTTAAATAGTTACTAATGACGGGCAACGACTTTTGCAGAGAGGATTATATTATTCTATTTGAATGTGAGATATTTATTTGCAAAAAGCATGTAAAAAGAAAAAGGAAAAAATACGAAATCAATTACCGGGTAAATTCATTTTAAAAAAAAAAGTTTATATAAGGTGCACCTAAATGACCCACTAGAAAGTTGTTCTCATGTTGAAAAACCTTTAAATTGATCTCGACCTTGACATTCATATATATATATGAAAAAAAAAGGATTTTTTGGTACTTAAAAGAGTTTATCTTCTAACACATTATCTAGATGACCGTTTATTTTCGAGATTTTCAAGTGTTTGCTTCATCGTCACTATTTTTTAAAAATTAAATTTCATAGTTGGGGACAACAATGGATTTCATATCAGAAGGCTTTGCGGCACCAAAATTGTATTTTCGGCATAGTTTTGAGGTGCACCTTACTTCAATAGTTTAATGTTGACACCTTATACAAACTTCACCCTTTACAAAAATACTGGGAGTACTTCTACACCATTTTGAGTTTCATTTCCAAGGTAATGGTCATGGTTTCTATGAGTCCATGTAGAAATAAGTGAGATTCTTAAAAATTTATTTTTGAGATGGATTTTTCGAACCCAATTTTTAAGGACATGCAATATGTAACATGGAGATCATGAATATAAAAATTAAATAAATTTAAAGAAATATACATAATTATTTTGTGAAAAAAACATTTGGAATGTTAGTTTCAATTGTTTTTAGATAGATCACCTATTTGCATTCATCTTTAAGATTGATGCTTTATAACTTGAGACCGTATATTGTAGAAAGGTGGTCCAACCTGCATGAAACAATTTCCCATTGTTAATATCCCAATCCAATTGTCCAGATAAAGGAAAATATACTTAGGTGGGCGGCTATATCACTTTGGATGTGTGATCTGGTTCAAGTAGAAGGATTTAAATGGGCAAAAAGAAAGCTGAAAATGTTATGGCTGGAAATCGTGAGAAAATATATGGAGACTTACAATCTTATTGAAGATATAGCTCTTGAAAAAACATAATGGTGAAGCAAAATTCGTGAAATCGACTCCAAGTAGTTGGAATAAGACTGTGATGATGATGATGATGATGTTGGAATAACCGCTCTAATTAATCAGACTTACGTGATATATACTGGAAAGTAATGAATATGGGCCGGGCTTCCTGCCCCATTTTTCCGCCCTTCTCAAAACTAACAGGAGACTTGAGTAGACCTTTGAACTTCTAAGTTATAAGAGAAACGTGTGATTCACCATGGGGAAATGAAGCTCTATACTCGCAGCAAAATGGTGTTATAAATATAAAAAATCATTGCTGATTGGGCATGGTGAGACCCATTATTATGCATGCAAATCCCATTATGACCGTCTGCAGATATGCTCTTGACTATTGTGTACATCTTGAACAATGGTGTATTCTATACCTAAACCCCTAATGACTTTTATTATGGTAGAAAACATGATATATCCCATTCACATCCTTAGAGATTGGCTGATTATATAGATATCCCATCTTATCTTATTACCCAGTAGGTTACATAGAATATAAATTGAGTGCATTTCTACCACATGCTTTGAGAAATCTAAGGAGTGAGTAATATGTAATGGTAGTACCCCTATACCTAGTTACCACGTACGTTGTGGTTTTCAATCTTACTAGCAACACTTTAAAAAAAACGAACATCCTAAGGTATGAAAAAACAGATAGGGGTCTGTCTTCCTCACTAAATTATCCAAAAATAAAAAAAGAAATTGACTTGAAAGAGATTGAATATAGATGTAGACTTTGGCAAAGATATTCTTCCACAATTCCACTAGAGAATGATAGTAGGAGTATTCCCATTTGTCACCGTTTCAAACTCGAACTAGCAGTAGTATTGGCCATGGGTTTGACAACGGTCTCGCCTTTTCGAATGAAATTCATGGCCCCTTCCAAGTTATAAGAGATCAAAGTGATAAACAAATGAGAATGTGAATTTCTAATTTAAAGCACGATTGCCTTAGAACTGAAGGATAAAATAAGGGGTAGCAACGGGTCAGGTCCGGGTCTGGCTAGGCTCGGATCCGGTCCTAAAAATATGGTGTGGGACCTGGACGCGAACCAAAAATTAAAATGTCAATATATTTAACTATATGTAAATATATTTCATATATTGGACCCTAAATATATTACTTGACCCGGACCCAATCCGTTGGGTTCAATTACAAACCCATACCTGAACCCATATTAGGTCTACCCCTCGGATCGTGGGTCGAGTCCTAGTTCCTCCTTGCACGAAACAAAGCTCTCAATAGAATACTGCTCACTTAATTCCCATGAAACACCATTAACCTCTATAACTTATGACTTCCACCTCTTTCTTCCAACTTCAAAATAAATACAAAGTAAGGTGCATTTCCAAACTTTATCATAAGATGCAATTTTGGCATCGTAAATTCTTAAGATAGCCTGCTAACCTATTTTAATATTTAATTATAAAATTTTATACTCCAAAAATGATTCAAACCAAGCATATCTACAAACTTATGAAAATCTTGAAAATGGGTCGTCCAGATAGTGTTGTGATCTGTACTAATTTTTAGAAATTTAAATCTTTTTTTTTTATTCATTTCCGTACATCTTGTCATTGAGATGATCAATTAGATTGTTTTCCAATGTCAAAATATCATTTTCCAATGGATGTTTTATTTGCACATTAATTCTACAATATAAAAGGTCAACCTTATATGAACTTTTCCTATATAAAAATCAAATTGAGGATCTAAATCTCATTTTCATTTTCTTACCTATTGGGAATAGAGTTTGATGTGATTCACATCCATATAATTGTCCCAATCCTATCGTTACAATAGTTTTTGAGAAATTTACACTAATATACCAAATATAAATGTTATTAAAGAAATTTCCCCCATTTTTTCTATTTTATTTATCCTTTACACTCTCTTTTTTCCCCCCAAATTCCTCCCACTTTTAAATCTAAATTGACAAAACTATTTTGTAATTTCACATCTTGAAGATCCAAAGTCATGCTCACACATACTCATTTCTTTTTATATTTTTGTTTTATTCCCATGACTACCACTATTTCGGATCTTTAATATCCAAATTCATATTCAATCAATCTTGAAGATCCCAAAGTCGCATTGACCATCCAAATTCATATTTGATTGATTTTGAAGATCCCAAAGTCGCATTGACCTTATGTATTGAGACTTAATTTTCGGATCTTCAAGATCTGAAGACAAATATAATTTCGAATCTTGAATAAGTGAAGTCGTGACAATTTCGAAAATATAAAAAAATTTAAGAAATAGTCAAATCTTAAAGATCCAAAATGGTAGTAACTTAAGGATAAAAAAAAAGGAAAAAATAAAATATACATGTAAAATAAAAAAATCAAGGGATTTCTTCAAACATCGACTTTTGGAAATATTAGCATAAATTTATCCTCATCTTATGAAACTTTTATAGAAAATGCCATTTTATTATAAAAAATTTAAAACAACCATATATATTATATAATTTATGTTTAAGCCCCATTTTTTAATAGTGTGTATTGTATTTTAGTTTTGGTTTTCTTTATACATCAGATTGAGGTTGAATTTGGGTACTTGATACATCTCACCCTTTCACATTTGAAAAAAGAAAATCGTTTGATATCAAAATAAGTAAAGCCTCACCTCATATCACATCGAAAATTACAATTCAAGTATTGAACAACCTTTTTATTAATCATGTCATCTTGAACATTTATAATTTTGAAAAAAAAAAAAAAAAAGATTTCAAGCTAGAAATATATTGTATATTTCAACAAATTGTGTAGGCCATCCATTTTGCCCTAAAAACAAGTGTTCAAAGATTTGCAAGATCATTACATTTATTGAGTTTAAAAGTTTGTTGTCGGTGTTGGAAATTGATTTTAGATCCGAGATTTCTGTTGTCGGAAGTGCGTTCCATATGAGGATTTGAGGTGAGGAATTATTTGGTTTTTATAAACTATGCATTATAGAAACTTCATCATTGGAAAAAATACAAATTAAAATACAAAACAAATAAAATCACCAAAATACTTTTAGACCTTAAAAAACAATATAGGATATTTTTTATTGTTTTTATTTAGTTTTTTAATATTTTCACAATGGTGTTATGATAAGAAGTATGGATGTCAAAATTTGACCTTATTCAGATACATACAAAAATATAATTAGAATATAATATTTAATATTGGAAAAAGTTTATACAACGCTGCATATGCACCTCAAAAATGTATCGAAAAAAGTTGTCTTAATGTTGAAAAACTCTCAAATTGATCATCTCGACGTCAAGACGTATGGATATGAAGAAAAAATAAATTTCGAGTCCCATTAATAATGTATCTTACAATACAATATCTAGACTGTCTATTTTCAAGATTTCCACATGTTTATAGATCTACTTGATTTTAACCACTTTTTGAGTTTAAAATTTTATAATTAGATATGAAAATAGGTTTTCAAATAATCCTAAGAATTTTCTGCACCAAAATTGCATGTTATGATAAATTTTGATGGTGTGCCTTAATTGGATTGTTTAAAGTTGCAACCTTATAAGGGTGTGGTTTCTATAAGGTTGCAACCTCAAACAATCCAATTAAGGCACACCACCAAATTTTAGCATATATAATTTTGGTGTATTTTTTTTTTAAGATTATCTGAAAATCTATTTTCATATTTAATTATAAAATTTTAAACTCAAAAAATGGTTAAAATCAAGTAGATTTATGAAAATGTTGAAAATGGACAGTGTAGATAATGTGTTGCAAAAATGCACTATTATCAAATTTTTTATTTTTTTTATATTCATACATCTCGATATCGAGATGATCAATTAGTGGATTTTTCAACTTTAAAACAATATTTTTCGATGGAATTGTGAGGTGCATCTTTAATTTTCGGTTGCAACCTTATATAAACTTTTTCCTTAATTATAAAAAGTAGGACTTATATATACAGTATAAAATAGGAAAGTATATAATAAGAGCATTTACCTTTGATACAAAGTAGTCACAATTAATCATGACAATTGGATGAGAAATTGGGTGGCTACATTTATTTCCTTAACTAAGTTCAAAGTTCAAAAGAAATATTTTTAAATTTTATGACACACCAAAGCTAACAGATTTCACATCGGATAGTTGTAAGTAATTGTGATATTTCTTTACCAAAGGTAAATAATGTGATTGTACACAATCCCAAAATGATAGACGAGGCTTATTAAATTTCGATCCTCCCCCACCTGTTGTTTTTTTCTTTTTAAGTTTCTCCGACTTTTCCTTGGTTAGTATCCAGCACGGCTCGGGCATTTCAGCCTGGTACAAGTCGGGCCCCGATCTCTATGGAGTAGAACCGGGCGAGGGCTTCAAGGCCCGAACCCGGCCATTTGCCCGCTCTCCTCTTTCTCTATCGCTGTAGAACCACCTCTCAACCCTATTTCCACGCATCCATACCAACTTTCCATTTCCCTCTCTAAAACCCCTCTCTTACTCTCTTCCTCCCTCCCTCCCTCCCTTTTCTCGCTCAAAACCCATCAACCAACAGTGAACGCCGAATCGCACTCTGTTCTCTGCAATGGCGGCCATGATGGTACTCCATCTTTCTCCAAGCTCTCTAGCTTCTTCCTTTCTAACTTTACTATGAACGTTTTAGGGTTTCCATTTCCTCTGCTTCGCTCTCACTAACCATACATGACGTCTTCCCTTTTCCCTCATTCTCTGCAACTATTTAGGCTTTGGATACTATGCTGATACTCTCTCTATAACTTCTCCAACTCTTTGCTTTCTCTCTGTACTAGAAACCGGCTGTGCTTTCATTTCCTCTGCTTTACTACACACATCAAAGACGACCTCTTCCCCTGTTGTCAATCTGCGTGGCTATTTAGGGTTGGATTTTATCATTTCTAAACTAAAGTTTTCTATTTTTCGTTGCAGCAACCCCAGATCATACTTTTGAAGGAGGGAACAGACACTTCACAGGGGAAGCCACAACTGATCAGTAATATCAATGCTTGCACAGCTGTTGTTGATTCAGTGAGAACAACCCTAGGTCCTCGAGGAATGGACAAGCTTATCCACGATGATAAGGGGAACACCACCATTTCGAATGATGGAGCCACCATTATGAAGCTTCTTGATATTGTTCATCCGGCTGCTAAGATCCTCGTTGCCATTGCTAATTCTCAAGATTCAGAGGCAAGTTCTTGATGATTCTCGTCCTCATTCATTATTTTCTTTTTCTAGATCATGTTCGTTGTTTGAGTGACTTCACTTTTTGTTTCACTTTGTTTGATACTTTTCTCTTTATGTTTTTGGTTTGTTGTTTGGGTAATGTCCCTTTTCGGTTTATACTTTCAGTGCTTGCCTCTCCGTTTTACCCCCCTCTGATCATGCTCATTCGATTTGAACTGGATTTAGTTTGGTATTGACACCAATTCACACATTGGAGCACTTAATTTTATGGTTTTTGTTTTTGTTGATTATGTCGGTAATAAATAATATTTTTTTGAGAACTGTTGACTTTATATTGATAAAATGCAAAATTACAAAAAGTATATAAAGGCATCCCACAGGTGGGTGCTCAGAGTACCAAAATAGGGAAGGGGCGGGGGTGGGAAAAAAAAATTAAATACAATTACAAAAAAATGAACCGCCATTAGGTCTAATTTGGGAGGCATTGCTTCTGGCTTCCATAATGTGGGCAGTCGATAATAAATAATAATTCCATTTGATTTACACAAGAACAAATAAACTTATGGTTCTGTTATTGATTGAGCTCTACTTCAATTATGGATGAACATCACATGACTGAGTTTCAGTAAGTTTATGCAGAAACGTTGGTTTTTTTCTCTACTTTCTTGTATGTATGGATCCCGGTGTACTTTCTTGGGGAAAAAAATGGATGGCCTAACTTAGCACAATTGATTTTTTTTTGTTTGGGAGGTAACGTTTGACCATTTTTCACCGACGAAATTTTAGCTTTGAAATTGAATGTGGTTGAGGAGAACGTAATTGGGCTCCTTATATTTTCTTTGATCCATCGCCCATTGTTTAGGCTCTTAGATTTAAACCTTTGATCATAATCCATCAATTGGGCATGCAGAATGCACATACCAGTGTTCGCAAAACTGGCCGATCTAACCGCTAACCGCCCTGTTAGATTTCGGTTTTGGGCGATTTTGGTGATCACCGGTATTTTAAATGTTAAATAAAATATAACTTCAAATTTGCATCAGCTACGTTACATTGGTAAGTTGGTTAGCTTTGACGAGAAGACACCATATGATTCGTGGTTCGAATCCTGTCGCCCAAGCGTTTTCTTAAACGCTATTTTAAGCCCTTGCCATTTATCTACTACTCAGTAGTGCGTTTTTTTTAACGCCATGTATTTACTACTAAAAAAACGCCATTTTATTTACTATTTAGATTATAGCGTTTTTTTTTTAACGCCATTTATTTACTACTGAAAAAATGCCATTTTATTTACTATTTAGCTTATAGCATTTTTTTTTAAATGCCATTTATTTACTACTTAGTTGACTATTAGACCCACTAACCAATAGGTCATTAGTTACCAAAAAGAAGGGCCTCTATTATATATAACTCAATTTTTCCTTAATTTTTTTTTTAAAAATAGTTGGTCCAGTTGATTTTCTTAACATTATTTTAATATTCTTTACATTATGGTAAAGATTAAAACTTTCTTTGGTCGTTGATACTCATTTTTATATTTTGTCATTTTTTTCAAAAAATTTTAATAATACCCCTAAGCACAAATTAATTCGTTAAAATCTATTTTTTTCATTAATTTTCAACTTCGTTTGAGTGTGTTTTGTTTTAATAACATTCTTTATATGCTTCATCTTTTAGTAGATTTTTTTGTATATTCTTTTATTTCTTCAACACTTTTTTTATCGTTTAGGACTTGCCCGGTTAGAGCGGTTGAATCGGCTGGTTTACCGGTTAGGCCGGTTAAATCACTTCCGGGTCCATGTCTGGTTAACCGTTCCAGTTTGATTTTGTGGACATTGGCACATACATATGGAGTCAGTGCTAGACTCTATAAAGAATCCTTGTTTTTCTTATTATGATTCTGTATGTAGTAATTCTGTTAGATTAGTGCTTCTAGCGATTGGACTCAATGGGGAAGTGGAATTTGATCCATGATGTTCTATTCCTTAGGGCTTATTGTATTCTCATGGAACTGTGCCTATTGCACTCATCCATGAATCTACCATAATTTGTACCTGGGCTGGAGAAACCCACTCAACCTCCTCCATTAATTGCCCAAAATTGTGATATTACCCTAGGCAGGCAGTGGATTAGGAGTCATCCTGAGGTCCTTGCATTTTGATGCAGGTCATAACTTATAGAATTATATTATTATTTATTGAATATTCCCTATTCAAAACTTCATCCTTTATGTAAGAATGTTTGATCAATTAGGAATCTCTAAATAGATGAATTTTCTTGTGCAAGTAGGCCTTGCACAAGTAGGGGAACAACTTGGCCAAGGGACTCCTACCACACCAACAACCTCTCCAAAATGATATTTATTTCATTCAGCACAACATAACATGTAGTATCTTGGAGAAGAATAGAATTCCGTGGCTGTCCAGGCTCCAGAGGTTCTGCCCTCTATATCACTACACTTTCCTTGTAAACTCTTCTTGAAGTCAAGTAGCTGCCCGCAATCATGGATAGTGAGAAGCCCAAGGTGTAATTATCCAGTCTTCGTAGACTTCTTGCTGGTGTATCTGGTCATTATTGTCCATAATTGATCCAACTTGCGTCTTGGTGTTACCCATGAGGACCCACTTGTTAATATAGTTAAGTTGGATTCACCCTAATTCATTGGAAGGGCCTAAGTTGAATAGTCCATGTGGCTGTTTCCATTGATCTAGGGGTTTGGAGAACCTAAGAATTATCTATTCTGCAGCTTTGTTTTTAGTGTTTTACCTTTAAGTGAAGATTCAAATAGCTAGGGTCTATCTTTTTTGTTTTCTATTATTGAAAATTAAATTGGTTGTTGAGATGAGGATGTTGAGATAGATGAGCGGCATGACAAGAAAGGATAGAATTCGACATGAATATATTCGAGGGAACTTAGGTTTAGCTTCAATAGGCAATAAGACGATGAAAAGTAGACATGTGCAGTGTAGACTTAATATAACACTGGTTAGGAGGTGTGACTTGGTTCAAGTAGAAGGCTCTAAAAGGGCAAGGAGAAGGTCCAATAGGATGTGGATGGAAGTGGTGAGAAAAGATACGGGGACTTATGGTCTTATTGAGAGTATGACCCTTGATAGAGCAAAATAGCTGAACATGATTTGTGTAGCCGACTCCAAATATTTGGATAAAGCTTTGATGATGATGATGATGATGACTGAAAATTAAATTGGTCAGCAGATGGGCATGCTAATTAAACTATGGGGTTCAACAAGCTTTTGTTATTGCAAATTCTTAAAGGATGGATGTCTTTGTGATTGACTACTGTTTCAAGTTGGTTGGGCTCTGGTGGATATCCTGGTTGCCATGTGGCTGCACAAAATGTTCTTGTGTAGGTGAAGGTGGGCTTCTCTTGCCTTTGCTTTTGTGTTGCAAGTGTGGTGTTTTTCCTTCCTTTTTCCCCCACAATAATGATATCCTTAAATGCGAAAAAAATTATCGTTTTTATTTGAACTGCACACTGCAAGTGCTGATAATGTCGACAGGGACATGGTTGTTAGCAAGTGCTGATAATGTCGACAGGGACATGGTTGTTAATGTTTGATTGGGTCAGGGGCTTATAAGTGATAACTATTATGAAAACCTAGAATAATTGCTAGAGATGAAATTATTTAAAAAGAAGAATAACTGTAAAGGATTAAATGTTTGATGAGGCTCCATACAATGTGAAACATGTAACTCTTCAATTACTGTGCATACCACTTAATTATCATAGAAATAGTTCAATCTATGATTTAATCCGCTTATAGGAGAGGCCTGCTCACTTCGAGGGGCAACATAACCCTCCATCTCTGAGAATCATTCCCCCGACAACTTTCCAACTCCTACTCCTGGTAGGCATTTTTACTTCGGCTACTCAATGATATATCTCTCTAAGTTCCCATGTGATTTTCTCAAGTTTCTGTTGAACTTTCGAGTCTTGGACCAATTCAGAGAAGGCCCACTCTCTCATGGGATGCAAACAGATAATTAGCTGCTTGGCCAGATGATTTTGTGGTTATGTAAAAGAAATATTTTTTTCTTCATCAATCGCACTTAGGATGGTGACATCGTGCATGCCTTAAATATCTTTCATTATTTTGCTACTCATGGATAATGTAATGGTGAGGTCCTACTGGCGAGTTCTTGAATGTGTTTGAATTTCTTGGATATGAAGTTTCATATATTTATTAGTCTTCATTTTATTCACTCAATTACCTGAATCAGTCAATTGTTCTACGTATTATTACAGTAGAATGGGTTGCATTAGTTCATCTCTTATTCTCCTCATTTTTTGATGCACTTGACATGAGATGTACACTGGCATTGGGAGTTATGAAAAGCAATTTGCTCTTTGCCCATGCAGTGCTTTCACATTGTACTGGCTTCTCTTGCCATCTCCTTGCTTTGATTTTCTTTTCCTTTTTCTGGAGGGAACATAGGTTTCTTTTCATAGTTTGGCGATTTGGTATGTTATGGTACTGGTATAGAAAGCAAATTCTATGGACCATTCAATCATTCTGGATTTTTCAGCTTTCTTTTTATTTGGATTCAGGTCGGTGATGGGACTACTACTGTAGTCCTTCTTGCAGGAGAATTTTTAAAAGAGGCTAAGCCTTTCATTGAGGATGGGGTGCATCCTCGGAATCTAATACGCAGTTATCGTATTGCATCCTATTTGGTATGTATTTCTATTTTTAACATAAAAATAAATGGTTCCTGCAATAAGAGATCATGATTTACTGTTGTTTTGGCCTGGATCATTGCATTTCTTTTGCAGGCAATAAACAAAATTAAGGAACTAGCAGTAAGCATAGAGGGGCGAAGTTTTGAAGAGAAGAAAGATCTGTTGCAAAAGTGTGCTGCAACAACCCTCTCTTCAAAACTCATAGGTGGTGAAAAGGAATTTTTTGCTTCAATGGTTGTGGATGCTGTAATGGCCATAGGACAGGGTGATAGGTTGAACTTAATTGGTGTGAAAAAGGTAGCATGCTTTCTCTTTTAGATGGAAATTTTACTTACATCTCTCATATTACTTGCTGTTTAATTTGATGACACTTCCTTTTACAACTAGAGTATTCAAAAGCTTAACTACTGTTTGTAACCTGGTAACATGTATTAAATTAACTCTTCAGGTTTTGATGGAATTGCCTGTTCTCGAATCCTTTAAGTGTCGTTTTAAATGGTTGAGGGCCAATCTCCCTCTTTTAGATCTTGCAGGCAAAATTAACAAAATTACTACATAAGTATATTTGTGTCCAGAAACATTGTGTACAGGTCTTGTACAATTGTGGATCAAAGTACAGAAATCTTGTAATGCTGTGCATATAAATTCATGTTATATTGGAAGTTGGAAGCCAAGTTTCTGAAACTCATTTCAATTTTAAGCATTCAAAAAAGAAAAAAGAAACATGAAGTCCTGTTTGGATGACTCTAACGCCTCCACTAACAAGGGGAGTTAATTTCAAATGTGTGAAAAACCTTATTTTTTTGTTTTTGTTTTCTTGTTTTTCAGATTTGGCAGCCATTCTGGTGGTGTTTTGTTAATGAAGGGGGTCACCTGTGGATTGTGGAGTGGACCAAAGTTGTACCATTTTCCCCTCCTAAATGGGTTTGGGGATCGACATTGTTCCTTTTTATATTCTGTCCAAATCGGTCCTAACAGTAGAATTAAGGTTCCTGAAGTTATCTTAGAGAATTAATGGAATGCAGATACTGTAAACGAGCCTCACAGTCACTGTTGTGATGTGTTGGATGTCGACAAATTTAAGTCATGCATTAGACACGTTGGGAGACATCTGGCGTATTGGGATGTCATACCAGCGTCATTGAGAAAAATATCATAAATATTATAAGATTTTAAATATTTATTATTTGATAATCAGTTGCAAACTGTTTTATTTGGCCAGTGAAAGGAATTTTGAAACTAAAAAAAAATGATGAAAAATAAGACTTAAACTTTGAGTTGGGGTTTAGCATTATTTGTGAAAAAATGCTTTCCCCCCCCCACCACCAACACCTTTATTTATTCAGTAGTTCATTTTTTTGGCTACACTTCCGTCTTCAATCTTTTACTACCGGTTGCCAATCACCAAAACAAAACATGGATGTGCGACCTTTTGCTATGCTTGAAGACTTGCATATGATTTTAGAGGTTTCCATACTGATTTGGCCATGGACTTGGTGTAGATTGTAGATAGAAGATGACTTTTGACATGGATATATACTTGATACTCTCAAAATGAATGAGTCAGGAACCATATCTTTGATATGTGCAAAATGATTTTTTACTATACTAGATTGTTCATGGTTGGGTCAACCCTTCAAGGTTCTGGTCTGGTCCATTTAGAGCTTTTTTGTTATGCTGACATAGATGAAGAGAATGCAAAACTCTAGATCCTTGAAGAAATGGAAAGTAACTTGGAAATAGTGTTGGATATATGGCTAAGGTGCTCGGATACAGATACAGATATGGGTTGGATATGGAGGGTGGGCACAACTCCGCATATATCAAAATCCAGGATAAGGATATGGCTATGATATCCAATTAAGCACTTTGATAGATAGTTATACATAGTATACATAAACATCTGCATCTAACAGATTGATGCATATGTATTCCATTTCATGATGCATAACATTATAATTTGTGCGAATTGTATTTTTATGCTTATGGAATTTTATGTTTTCTAGTATCCTAGGACGATCCAGTATTGGTGTTGGTTCTGCATGGTACTTTGAGGATATAAATGTGTCATTGCATTGTAGATAGGCAACTTTTGACTTTTGATATAAACAATATTCGAAATTGCCCTAAATTTTGGGATTACCATCTGCTTATGACCCTTTTTTTGACCCTTTTTTTTGAGAGTTGAAAACTTAATTAAAATCACAATATACATGTACCTTCTCCCTTCATTAATTATAAAGGAAAACATGGCTACATTTTCTTCGGCCTACCTGCTCGCTTTTTAAAAACTCTTGTTTTGCAGATGATTGACAGTTAGGATACTATCTTTGAAGTTAGACAATAACATAAAGAAACTTGGCATTGCCTCCCGCCAAAAATTTCCAACTTGGGAAAGGGTGGGGTGGTGTTTTCCTCTTCCCATTAAGTTTTCTTGCAATTAGTGAGATCCAGAGGATTCTCCTTTCTGAACTGCAAACTTCAACTTGTGCCCTTCTTTTGATATTGATCTTGGAGCAATTATAGCAACTCCACCAAATTAACTCTATGGTCTTCGCAATGGGGATCATCCGCTTGATGTCAAGTAGAACAGAGAAGTCTGAGGATCACAGGAATTGTGCTGGGAAACAGACCCAAGACACAGCAAAGAGGAATCTTTTTCTCAATTTCACGTGATCGTGGAAATGTACTGGCCTTGTATGTTGATGCAAACTCCTAAGTTTGGTTATTTCTAGGAATCTTGTTATGTGGGTGCATGTTTTGGAACCAATACATGCATTCTATTTCATATTATATTCATGCTTTTGGGAGTTGTTGTCAAGCATTGGGAATTGGTGCATAGAATCCAAAGGTTTTAAAGTTATTCTAACTAAGACCGAGTATATGGAGTGCAAGTTTAGTAATAGTAGGAGCAGAGACGAGGAAATAGTCAAGATTTATGGCCAAGAAATACAAAAAAGACCGCACTTTCGATATCTTGGGTTGATAATCCAGGAAAATAGAGAGATCGAGGAAGATGTTACTCACAGAATTAGAGCTAGGTGGGAGAAGTAGAGATGTGCAATTGGAATTTTATGTGATCGCCGCATATCAATGAGGCTGAAGGGAGAGTTCTATAGGACAAGGGTGAGACCAACGTTGCTCTATGGGGTGGAATGTTGGGCGGACAAAAAACAATATATCCATATAATGAGTGTAGCGGAGATGAAGATGTTGAGATGGATGAGTGGCAAGACAAGAAGGGATAGAATTTGAAATGAATCTATTCGAGAGAATTTAGGCGTGACACCAATAGGCAATAAAATGAGAGAAAGTAGATTTAGGTGGGCTGGCCATATGTGGTGCCGATCAAGTACAACACCTGTTAGAAGGTGTGAGTTAGTTCAAGTGTAAGGATTGAAAAGGGCAAGGGGTAAGCCCAAAGGACGCGGCTGGAACTAGTTTGAAAAGATATGAGGATTTATGGCCTCACTGAGGATATGGCCTTTAATAGAGCATAATAGAGAACCAGCCGATCCCAACTAATTGGGAAAAGGCTAAAATGATGATGGTGCATAGGTTTTTGATGTTTGCATGTGCAGGTATTTCTTGATGAACACTGAAAGACACATTTTGTTGACAAAGAAGTTGGGTTTCTATTTTTAACAGACACAAAGTTTGGAGAGGAAGCTTGGGTGTTGTATTTAAGGGGCTTTGTCAGAGGACAAGTTTTCATTTTTTTGAATTTCAATATTGAACTATTGTAAAAGCCGTTGAGCTTCTTTTGAGCTCCCTCCTAGTTGTTGATTGCTCTCTCTATTATTTTAAAGAATCTCTTTCAGATTTTTGGTTTATTTGTTTTTCCGTGATGAACTGTTTTTGTTGCCATTGACATTGACTAATTTTAGAGAGCAAAAATCTTACTTTAATGCTTGTTTACATCATTCATAAAGATGAACTTTGGGTTCTTCCTCATGTATTTATGGGAATAATCTCATTGTTGCAGTTTGGTTTATTGATCAGACATTAGAGTTTCAGTTGGACCACCTCTTATTTCTTTTCTTTTTGTAACTCCTATCATTTGGAGCTTCAATATTTATGGAACATTTGAAGCTATGTTTATAGGGTTATTTATCCGACAAGTGTCTGATTGTGTGTAGGTTCCTGGTGGAAACATGAGAGATTCTTTTCTTGTAAAGGGAGTTGCATTTAAAAAGACATTCTCATATGCCGGCTTTGAACAACAACCGAAAGCGTTTTCGGATCCTAAAATTCTATTATTAAACATTGAGTTAGAGCTGAAATCAGAGAAAGAAAATGCCGAAATCAGGTATGTATTTACATAATGGGCACCATATATAGCAGTGAGGAAATCCCTTTTCTGATTATGCATTTGAATTTCCATTCACAGGCTCACAGATCCATTGCAGTATCAATCTATTGTTGATGCTGAGTGGAATATCATTTATGACAAGTTGGATAAATGTGTCAAATCTGGGGCAAAGATAGTTCTCTCACGTCTGGCTATTGGTGATCTGGCAACACAGGTATGTTTCTCGCTTGATACCTCATCAATGTTTTTCTTAATTATGTTGCATAATGATGCAGGAGAATTGTTGGAAACAGTAAAATCCGCAGGAAACAAACCAAACACAAGCATAATTCCAAGAAATCTATGGTTTCTTTTGCAAACCCCAAGCTAGGATCCCAAAAGCCTAAGCTTTTCTCTCGTTCAATTTTTTAAAATCATGTGAATTACCCCCCTCAAGGCCCCACACACCTTATATGCTATAACTAAATGTTCCAAGTACAAACAATCGCCCTACACACCTTATATGTTATAATTAAATGTTCCAAGTACAAACAGTGTCCAAACGAATAATACATTGACCTGTATATCCTAACTTAACTTAAAATTCATATTGATAGTTTACCCATATGAACTGTACCCGTGAACACTACTCATGAATAATAATTGTAAATAGTACTCATTAAGTAAATAAAAAATTAAAAAAAAACCTAGAATCCCTAGGAAACAAAAACCCTAAAACTAAAACTATAATATACATCATTTGAAATTAAGTAAAAATTGAAAATAAGTATGATTTTACCCTCCATCACATGACCATGACTGGATATATGTGCAGTACTTTGCCGATCGCGATATCTTTTGTGCTGGTCGTGTAACAGAGGAGGATTTGCAGCGGGTCGCTGCCGCAACTGGTGGGACTGTGCAAACTTCTGTCAATAACATCATTGATGAAGTATTGGTTTTCCTCCCTCCATTTTTTCTTCTTATATAGCTATGTAGACTGTGGTGTTGGAATTGCTTATATTCCACCGGATTACTTTTTTTTCTTCTAATAGTCTCCTGATTCTAAACTGCTCCAAGTTACAGGAAAGGTGCTAATTGTAATAGGTCTTTTGGTTTTGTTGATATTTCATCACTAAACTGGAACTGGATGTTTTGGGTTGCGGTTAGGTACTTGGATCCTGTGAGCTTTTTGAAGAAAAGCAAGTAGGAAATGAGAGGTTCAACATTTTTAGTGGATGTCCCAGTGGCCAGACAGCAACCATTGTTCTACGTGGTGGTGCAGATCAGGTATCATGTCTTCTCCTGCTATGCCTCAATGGTTATTCAAAGGCTGCGTGGAACTTGTCGCTAAATTGCAGGAATATGGTGTTACATGGTTTTCTTGACATGAAAAAAGAATTACATGATTTTACTTCCGCTGTTTCCAGTTCATCGAGGAAGCGGAACGAAGCCTTCATGATGCCATTATGATTGTGAGAAGAGCACTGAGGAACTCGACTGTTGTTGCTGGTGGTGGTGCTATTGATGTATGCTCACATGTTCCAAAGTTATAGATTGCTGAATTTTTGAGAAATTCCTGTGGTATGTCATGAATCATGAATCTGTGGTATATTTTTGATTTCTTGTTTTCTTCTGCAGATGGAGATAAGTAGATACCTGAGACAGCATGCGAGGACTATAGCTGGGAAATCTCAATTGTTTATTAACTCATATGCCAAAGCACTTGAGGTATGTCTTGGCCGGGCTGCTCCTTTTCTCTCTTTCTTAATGTCAATCCAATTTTATGTGCTCATTATTTTGTTAGTCAGTTCAGAGTTCAGAATTGAATATTCTTTTTTGTTATTTCATTCTAGTTTGAACATGGGTATCATGACGGTTTCCCGTCTTGGTGCAGATTATCCCACGCCAACTATGTGATAATGCTGGTTTTGATGCAACTGATGTTCTGAACAAGCTCAGACAGAAACATGCACTACCATCTGGTTCCTGATTCATTCCCTTCTCTCTCTCCCTATCTCCCTGTCCCCCCTCCCCCTCCTCTCTGCTATATATACACACACACACACCTTACATGATGTGTTGAAGTCTCATCTCATTTTACTGATATCTGCCCCAATGACTTATGTCAGGGGAAGGTGCCCGTTATGGTGTGGACATAAACACCGGTGGCATCACTGATACGTTTGCTAACTTTGTATGGGAACCTGCAGTTGTGAAAGTACGGCAGATCTGATTCCAACATTTTGTGAATTGCATTTTCTTAACTATCAACTATGGCTAAGTTCTATCCCTTGTGCAGATCAATGCCATAAATGCTGCAACAGAAGCAGCTTGCCTTGTTCTTAGTGTGGATGAGACTGTAAAAAACCCAAAGGTACTCTTGGCACAAATGTCAAATATTAAAAGTATAATTGAATGACTAGAAACACACAAGGGCAAATATTGATAGTACTTTTGGAGACTGTGAACGTGGGAAGTTGGAAGCTACAGATGGCATGCTTAGCATGCTACTGATTCAAGTGCTTTCAATTGAACTGTTATTTTTACCTTTTCCTGCTTTAGTGGCAAAAGCTTCAGTATTGTGTTTGCATCGTGATACCTTTTATTTTCAAGAATTCCTGAATTTTACTTCAGCATTTTCTTCAAGTCCCTTTATTATTTTATTTTTTCTGGTACATGTTTACCACTTCACAGCCATTGTCCTTATCTTCATCTCAATTTTCGAGTTCCTTGCTACTTGAAATGTGTTATGGACTTTGTAGTCTATTGAAAGATAAACTATTCTATAGAAGATTATGTATATTGTTCCTTTTCCTTAATGAGATTGTTCACCAATTGAAGAGATACATGGTCTTCTATGTTGCAGTCAGAGAGTGCTCAAGGTGAGGCTGCTGCAAGTGCTATGGGCCGTGGACGTGGTGGTGGGCCTGCCTTCCGTGGCCGTGGGAGGGGCATGCGCCGCCGGTAAATTTCAACGTTTAATTTTTTGTATAGTAATGTTAACCAAATTTGCTGGTGCTTTATTTCCTATATCATCTGGTTTTTTTATTATGAAACAATTTTGTAGTTTTCCTAAGAAACCATGTTGAGGTATTTTTGGCTCTGTCCTTTGTTTTTGCATTTGGCACATTGAGTTTACGACGCAGACCAATGCCTTGCCAAGGGATTGTCTTGTATGGAAAATTTTCTTTGTTTTTTTTTGTGTTCTAACTTCTGAGCTTTGTCACAAGAATTTGAGCTGCCGCTGTAGATTTTGATACCTGGCTATGACAAATTTATATGGCCATTTCACATCTGATTCTAGCTCAGTTTCTTCACATATCATTTAAACCAGATTCCCCCCCGCCCCCCAAATAGTAGGTTGATATTGACGTAAAGCAGCTTCCTCAATATTTCCAATCAAATTTTTACATGCCTTCTGACTCGAGCTAACCCAGATTTGATATTGTTAAAGAGACTTGGTAGGGGATGTGATCAGTGACTTTGCAGTCTCCTGATTTGGCAAGGCAATTTCATTTTCTTATCAATTAATACTATTCCATTTCTCTTGACATCTTTTTATAAAGGGGTGTGGTTTGCATAAGGCTGAGGCCCTAAACAATCAAAGTAAGGCGCACATTCAAATACAATGAAATATGTTGTTTCAGTATAAAAAATATCTATGATGGCCTGAAAATTTATTTACATCTCTAATTATAAAATTTAGAGATTCAAAAGTAGTGTAGATCGAGCAAATCTATGAGCATTTAAAAATCTTGAAAATTGATGATCTAGATAAAGCATTACAAGATGCACTATTTCCAAAAATTGAAATCTTATTTTCAAAAATTGAAATCTATTCTTTTTCATATCAATAAGGTTGAGATGATCAAATTGAGGGTTTTTTTATAATTGAAACATCTTCTAATGAATTTTTGGTGGGTGTCTTAATTTGATTGTTTAGAGCTTCACCTTTATATAAACTTTTTCCTTTATTAACATGTTGAAATGGTTATATATTTGCTAATTCAAAAGTGGATCATAACACCAAATACCTGTTTTGACACTTTTGGGGGTTAAGTTCCATTAGGATCATTGGTCCTGGTTTAGCAAACTGGTAGCTGCAATTTTTTGCGTTGTTACAAATGGCACCCACTTCATATTTTGAACGCTTTTTTATTGTTTACAATAATAATTTGAAAGGTATTTGAGCTCTCTTTGTCATCCGTTAATCCATGCAAAAGCTCACAGTTATGGATGACTTCTTAGGTGTATTGTTGTTGGTTGTTGTAAAGAGCTTTGGGAATATATTTGTTTTAATCAAATTGGACTTTGAATCTTTTGGTTTATTTGGCTGCTGTTTCAAGAGAAGGTCCTCCAATGGTGTATGTATATGGAATGTTTTTGTTTGCAAATTTTATATCAGGATACTCTGTTGCAACTAAAGATGGATTCCATATGTACAATAGGAATTATTTTGGGGTAAAGTTATGCACCTAAATATCAACTGTTTGGCATTTCACCTATTTTTATCAAAAGACAAAAAAAATATCAATTATTCTCATTCATGGGCATGTGTAAAGGCTTTCCCAAATTGAGTAAATGGATGAGATGTTAAATAAATAGTTCTCTCTGAAGTGATTTTTGCTAAATTTCTACAGAAAGGAAACCCTTTGAGAGTAGTTTGCGAGTGTGAAACAATCCAAGTAGATGCATGTTTGAAGGTAGAGAGAGGCAATTTAATCAGATTGTCTCTAACACGTTTTTTTTTGTTTTTTGTTGGGAAATTTATTCAGAGGCCCATGAGGAATGAACTTTTTTAACATTTTACTCATATCTTTTGATTTAATGTCAAATTAACCATTAAAAGGCTCATGATCCTGATTGAAATAAGTTTAAATGGGTAAGATAGGGAATGAAGCAATGAAATAAAGTTAAACCTTTTTGGGATAAATCATATCCTCTCCTTTGCTCTTTCTTCAGTCTCTTGGTTTGAACCCGAGTCTCCCATCTAGATTAACAAAAAGAACAAAGCATTTCTAACTTCTCACACCAACAGCTTTGCTCCTTTAAATGCAAAAGCTTTGGCGATGTAGTAGTGGAGATGAGGGGGCCGATAAAATCAAGAGCATTCCAAGTCCATAGAAGCTCTACACTGTAACTGCAGATGAGGAATGGAAACTCCTAGTAAGAATCCACCCAATTTGGGCAAGTGGTACTGCCTTCACAACAATTTATGTTTGATGCCAATAATGTTTGTTCATTGGGCGAGGAGATGGACTGTAATATGGACTCGTTCAAGGTCCCAATTGCCTCTCTCCCTATCTTATGACACAAAAATGAAAACCATTTGAAATCTCACCGCATCACAAACTCAAAAAATTTGTCCCAAACAACTCAATTTCCGTTAATTTGCTGATAAACTTCCAAAGCCATTAAGCAGAGGCCCAAGGGACCTAAGTTTCATGGCTCTAGAGCCAACTTTGACAAAAGGGGGAAGAGAGAATTTTCCGTAAAAGATCAAAGCTTTTCGGTTATGCAGGCACCAATTTGTTAGTTTTCCTGGTGAATTTCTAGTGGGGTTGAGGAAAAATCCATGTTGTGTGGTGAGCAAGAGTGGAGTTTTGAGGAGAGAGAGAGAGAGAGAGAGAGAGAGAGAGAGAGAGAGAGAGAGAGAGATACTACACATACAGTAGAGTAGAAGGAAGAGGTAGGGTAGGGGTACGTAGTAGGTAGGTAGGAGGAGGAGGGCGTCGTAGGTCGGGTCGTACGTAGTAGTTTA
>NW_006495273.1:1326832-1340150 GCF_000471905.2 Amborella trichopoda | reverse complement strand
AGAGAGAGAGAGATATTCCACATCATAGGATGAAGGAAGAGAGTGGGGGGTCTATAGAGGTTGAGAGAGGGGCTCATGGGGCTCGAGAGTATTTTTAGAGTTGCGACGATAGGGGTATTAATAAAAAGAAAAATTGTATATAAGGTATCAACATTGTATGGTACGAGCAAAAGGAAAATTGTATATAAGGTGTCAACATTATATGGTACGAGTAAGGTGCATCTAAAAAGCCCACTAGAGAAGGTTGTTTTTATGTTGGAAGCTATTAAATCTATCATCTCAACCTCAAGATTCATAAAGGGATTTTTAGTCCTAAAAATTGTTAATCTTTTAACACATTATCTAGACGGTTCATTTTTAAGATTTTCAAGTGTTATAGATATACTTGATTGTTTTTGGAACTTTAAACTTTATGAGTGGGGACAATGGATTTCATATCATCGCATGGCTTTCCGGCATTGAAACTATATTTTTGTCATAGTTTTGAGGTGCACCTTTTTTCAACAGCATCTTATACAAACCTTACCCTTAATAAAAAAGAAAAGCAAAATTTGCAATTTAGATGGAAAAAAAAATAGAGGGGGTTAAAGATCTTATTTTTGTGACTCGAAGGGAGTCCATGGACTATTCATAGACATGGGAATTTGTTTGGGAAAATTGTTTTATGCTGCTGGACCACGTTTCTACAATATGCGGTCTAGAGGTATAAAGTATCCATCTTAAAGATAGATGCAAATAGGTGGTCCATCTAAAAACAATTGTAATTAACGGTCTAAATGTTTTCTTGATATAATTATTATTTCATTTTTTTTTTTTTGTTCATATTCATGATCTTCATGTTAAAGATTATACATCCTCTAAAAATTAGGATCAAATTATATTTAGGAAAACATATTTATTGTCATGCCCGCATTTATACATTATGTGGGCTGGCTGCATAGAAACCGTATCCGTTTATTTGGGACTAAAGTCACATAAAGGGCAGCAAAAGTATTTTTCCCCAATTACAGTTAGCAAAGTGATCTAAAAACATCCTTGTTGACATCTGATGGTGGTTAAAAATCATAGGAACAGATTGTTCAAAGCTACATTTATTAATGAAGCTACTTTTTATAATTAGTCAAATAAACTTCAGTAACTTAAACCTTTTATAAGCTGAATATTGCCAAATTAAAAAACCGCAAGGCATAACTTTCACATTTAAGTAACTGGAAAAGTAGCATGAGTAACCTAAACTTTTCTAAACATAATATTTTCCGAACTTATAGTTTAAAATTCACATTTTAGTGGACCATATAGCAATTGCTACTCTCTCTCTCGGGGGTGGCAATGGACCTGGTCTCTCTCTCGGGGGTGGCAATGGACCTGGTCCGGTCCAGGTATGGTCCAAAAATTGGATCCGGTGGGTTGGGTCCGGGTTCAAATCTTAGACCTTAATACTATTCGTGTCTGGGACCGGGCAGGCCTCACCTAATAGTGTGGCTACTTAAATAAGGTAAAAGTTTATATAGAGCCGAGGCTCTAAACAATCAAATTTGAGCCTATATCAAAAATTTCACTAGAAGAGGTTGTTTTGATGCCTAAATATCTTCAAATCGATCATCTCAACATCAAGATGCGTGGACATGAGAAAAAAGTGGATTTCAAGTTTTGAAAATAGTGTATTTTATAATGCATTTTTGGACCGTCAATTTTCAACATTTTTAAGTTTTCATAGATCTATCGATCTACACTATGTTTGAAGCTTTAAACTTTATAAATAAAGATGAAAATATATTTTAAGGCTATCACGAATATTTTCAATATCGAAACTACGTTTCTCGATACTATTTGAAGGTAGGCATTTGATAGTTTAGAGCCTAGGCTCGCTACAAAATGCCCCCTTTAAACAATAGTTGATATATAATATTTAAATAACTATATATTTATTGGAAAAGTATACAATGAGTCTATTTACCTATGGTACAAGATAGTGACAATTAATTTTGACCATTATATGTAAAATTGGGGAGCCGCATTTATTCTACTGACCAAGCTTAAAGTTTAAAAGAAATTTTTTCGAACTTTGTCCTACACTCAAGCTATTAGATTTCACATTGAATGGTTATAAATAATTGTGACATCCTCGTACCAAACATATATAATATCATATTTTTTAACTATAATATTTAAATAATACATGCGTATATTTAATAAATTTATAAACTATATTTAAGTATATAGATATTTCAGTTGGGTCCGGGTCCGAAATTATATTTTTGGGTCCACGTCCGGGTCGGGATCCCATAATATTGATTTGGGGTCTAGCCAGACCCAAACCGGACCCGTTGTCACACCTCTCTCTCTCTCTCTCTACTAACTAACCTAAAAGTTTAAGGTAAAGTTTAACATTTATGCCTCCCCATCTCTCTCTCTCTCCGGTCATGAACGTATTTGATGTAGTCATGGTGAGAGAAGAATGTCGACATGGTCTTTGTTTTGAGTGTTAATAATGTGGTCAAACTCTGCCATTTATAAACATTGAAAAGCAAGACCAACCCCATCAAACAGCCTTCACTCTTGGACAGATCCATTTGGGTTCAACGTGTCGACATGAAATCATCATCATGTGCACCCCCACCTTTTGTCTCCATCTTTCTTACAAAATATATAAATGAATACACCCAAATGTACAGACGTCCTAGCCATGGTCATCGCATGAGTTGATCTCAAAGGAGTGAGCCCGAGAACACATGCACATAACCTACTCTCTGTCCTTTTTTTTAAATATAAGAACCATTATGTATTTATGTTATTGTTCTTGCTTGTTTCTAACTTATTATTATTATTTTATTTTTATTTTTTTTTCATTTTTTGCATGGGCAAACTTCCCTAGATACCATGTTGAGACTTGGGTTTTGGTCAATTTGTCAACAGGATCCCAATTCCCTCCAAATCGATTATTTTTTCTTTTGGTAATGGTATTGTTACAATCACCAAAAGTATTCGAGAATTGTGGGGTCCTCGGTTGTGCGTTTGTGTTCTCAGGTCACCCCTTTGAGGTGCCATGTTGAAGAAGGTAGCGTTCCACTCATAACAAGGTAGGCTCATGAATGTTTTTTTTTTTGAAATATATAAAGGTCAACCTTACACTGTACGAGTTATGTCAACCTAAAAAACCCGCTAGAGAAGGTTGTTCCTATGTTGGAAAAATTTCATAGAAATGAAAGAAGGGAATTTGTAGTTTTAAAAATAGTTCATTTTCTAACCTATTATCGAGACTGTCCATTTTTAATATTTTCAAGTGTTTATATATTTGTTTGATTGTTATCATTTTTAGAATTTTAAATTTCTTACTTGTGAGCAACAATATATTTTCATATCATCGCAAAGCTTCGCAGCATCGAAACTGTATTTTCAGCATAATTTTGAGGTGTACCTTACTTCAATAGTATAAACTGACTCCTTATACAAACCTCGCCCTCTTTTTCCTCCCTCATATACACAATGGAACGAGACTTTATTATATAAGGGTGCAGTTTCCATACGGACCCCTCCGTAGGTGTAGAGGTTCGGTGGCCTTCAAATTTTATCATGATATATAATTTTGATGTAAAATGTTATTAGGGTTATCTTAAAATATATTTTTATATATAATTATAAAATTTTAAATTTGAAAATAGGTTAAAATCAAGCAGATCTATAAACATATGAAAATCTTAAAAATGGACGGTGTAGATAATATGTTGTAAAATGTACTATTTTTGAGACTTAAAATCTTTTTGTTCTTCATAGTCATACATCTCGATGTAGAGATGATCAATCAAAAGGTTTGTCAGTATTAAAACTACCGTTTCAGATGGATTTTTGAGGAGCATCTGTAGCTCTTCATTATAAGATATCATCCTTATATAAACTTTTTTCAATATATAATACTCGTCGGTACATGACAATTTCATTTTAAAAAAGAAAAAGATTACATGATTGCGTAGGTCTGAATACCTTAAGGGGGGATTTGCTAGACCCCAGATCTCTCAAATCACATTTATCTCACTTTAGGGAAATTTTTTTTTTTTACCGACTAAATATTATAGAGTATTTCAAAATAGGATACTTATTAGTATTGTTTTTTTAAGTTTTAAATAAATAAAAAAAATAAATAATAAAATTTAGTACTACATTGAAAAGTAGAGGATAAAATTTAATTCACTTGATAAAATGTACTAAATGGCCAGCGTATAATCCAACTGCTATGATTATGACTATAGCGCGCGTGCATGATGATTGTTGGTTGTTCTAGCGGTTGCTATCGGTTGGATTGTGACAATTGGAAATTCAAAATTCAAAAGCCATGTAAACAGTGATGACCATTCATATGGACATCCACCTCTAAGACCCACTCTACACTGTTTAAAAAAGGTTTTTTTAGTATATCTTTTACTGTTTATTAACTCTATTTACTCTCTTTCTCCCAAAAATTTCCTAGTGTCTTTTCTCCCTCAAAAATAAAAGGGAAAAGTTTGTATAGAGCCGAGGCTCTAAACAATGAAATTAGATCCTTTTTCAAAAATTTCACTAAAAAAGATTGTTTTGAAATTGATCATCTCGACATCAAGATGCATGGACATGAGAAAAAAATGGATTTCAAGTTTTAAAAATAATGTATTTTGTAATGCATTTTTGGATCGTCAATTTTCAAAGACCTGCTCGATCTACACTATTTTTGAAGCTTTAAACTTTGTAAATAAAGATGAAAATATATTTTAAGGCTATCACAAAGATTTTCAATATTAAAACTGCATTTCTCGATACCATTTGAAAGTAGGCCTTAATTTGATTGTTTAGAGTCTAGGCTCCATACAAACCGCACCCTAAATAAAAGCATGGCCACTTTCTCTTTACATTCATGCTGCTTTGGTGTTTTGTAGACTTGCTTATATCATGCAATAACAGGCGATTACTTTTGTACCTTTCTATTTTCAGATATCCCAAGACCGTATTGCCCGGGTTACCTTTTTGCACACCCATATTTAGGGACAAAATACAATCTTGAGGGACCCATATTTAGAGACAAAATACAATCTTGAGGGAGCTTCTAGTGTAGCTGTAACAGGAAAGTTCATCTTCTTCATTTTTTTTCTTTACATCATTTCCTCACTACATACCTTAGGCACTATTTCCCCACAACATTTTTCGACAATAAATTGATTTTTTTTGGAGGTGTATGAGATTTGTCGAATTTTGAGCTCAAAATTGATTTTTTATTTTTAAAATTGGTCATATTGGTCATTAAAGGAAGGGTGCAATTGGCATACGGATGCATCTGTAGCTGTAGAAGTAAGGTGCACCTTCAAATTTTATCATGATATATAGTTTTGACGTAACATGTTCTTAGGATTATCTCAAAATCTATTTTTATATCAAATTATAAAATTTTAAATTTAAAAAATGGTTAAAATCAAGTAGATCTATAAACATATGAAAATCTTGAAAATGGATGGTGTTAGATCATATGTTGTAAATGCACTATTTCTGAGACTTGAAATCTTTTTATTTTTCATGGTCATACATCTCGATGTCAATCAATCAAAGGGTTTTTCAACATTAAAACTACCTTTTCCAATGGATTTTTTAGGTGCATCCATAGTTCTGCATCCTTATATAAACTTTTTCCTAAAAGAAATGCATGTAAATAGCATAACTCAGCTATTTCTTCCGCAAGCGCTGTCCCTATTTTGCTGCAATTTTTAATGCAGTACTCTTCTCCCGGTCCTAAATATCTATTGTCAAAATTCTAGGATGGAACAACAATTGGTGTCAAAATAATGGAGACAAGTGCTCCCTAACCACATAGTGTAAATGCTGTCAATATTGACATGGGCATCATCAATTATTCTTAAGCATAAAGTGCCCTATAAAGTGATTCTAAGGCCCATGCAAAAAACATCATTATATTTATCATCACCTTGGTCAGTTTGGACAAACCACTTAACATATAGGTAAGCCTTCTTTCACTTGAACTTAAGTGCAAGATGTTTTTCTAAAGGATGGGTAAGTCTTAGTTCACTTGAACAAGATGCTTTCCCAAAGGATGCAGTGTTTATAAGGCCTAGGCTTTATAAAAATAAAGTAAAACCTCACCTCATATCTTCATTTGAATATCACTTTAGGCCTTGGAAATCTCCACGATAGCTTCAAAATCAATTTCCAATACAGGCTATGAAATTTGAAGTTCATGAAATGTGCAGATCTTGTGGATCAGTGGTCTCTTGTTACTAAGGCAAAATGGGCAGTTAAAATAAAATGTGCAGATCTTTCAGATCCCAAAGTTGCTGACAAATACAATATCATAAACTAACTTGGGCTCTTTGATTCATTTAAGTCGAGAAGTAAAATATGTGCTTGTGCAATGTATTTATTCAAGCAAAATCATTTCAACAGCTTCCATAGTACCAACATAACTAGGATAAACACATGACTGTGCAATCAATTACATCTCTCTCTCTCTCCATAAAAGAAAATTTTTTTATACGCACATCCAGGATTAAGATATATGAACATTCAATAATTTCAACCTGGGTTAAGATATGAACATTCAGTAATTTCAACCTGTACATTGCTGATCATATGCCTTATAGAGTTCGTCCCTGAGTCATTGCAAGTACAAAACATGCAGCCTTTCCAAGGGCATGTCATGACAAATCAAAACTTCGCAGGATTTGCATAGCCCCTTCCATTCACCATATTCACCTCACAACTTTAACGAATTTGCGACAACTTTAAGGAATTTGTGACGGTCGCTCACCAGTGATCAGACTAGTGCACTTAACAATGTACGAGGACTTAGTTTCCAAACCATAAAATGGAAATCAATAAATAAAAACCTTCCCATTTTCTAGAATACAGCACCGTGTCTTTCACAGCCCCAAGAGGTTAGTAATAGCGATCTATTGAATTTGCGTCGAGAGTATCACTGTGATTCCTGCATATGCCTCGGATTTACTTTTGTGATACTATCCTTCATTCAAGTAGGTATATAAACCATTTAATTACAGATCGGTCCATCAAAATCATATAGTTTCATTGGCACTTCTCATATATACTCATCAATATCTTATAGCTGCTTCGGTCTATGCATATTATCAAAGCATTCCAATCTTGCTTCCCCATCTTTAGTCACTAGATCAAGTTGCTCTTGCAATTTTGTTGGACAATAGCATGGGCAGATGCAAGAAAAACAAGTTTCACAAAAAAAAGAAAATGACCAATTGAATAGAAAAGAATCCCAACCTAAAACCAGATGTTTCTGGGCAGACCAGATAAAATAACATGTTGGTCTGGTTTTAGTGCTCCTAGTCACCAAGTTCAATTTACACCTGAAGTGATAGTTGCTACAGTACATATGAGTCATGTACACCAGATGCTTCTTCATGTAGAATGCAGCAAAGACAAATGGATAGTGTAGCAAAGATTGGTGGACAATTATCTCAATAGAAGCAATCCTATGGACAGCAAGCTATTGAGTGAAAATCCCAGAACAAGTCTTGCATGAGCCCAATTTTGATGGATGCTCTAGTGGTAATTTGGGGCCAACAGGGATTGGAGGCATCTCTAGAGATGCATATGAGAATAGGATTAGGGGTTTTTCTGGACCTTTCGGCTACTGTGAAACCGAGCTAAGAAGGTTCCCCAACCTTGGTAATGATTTTGACAAAGCTTTTGATATTTATAAGACCCATAAGTCGGAATACAGCCTTAAAAAATTCAAACATTTCTATTGGGGGTGAATGGGGAGTTGGTAGGGAGTCGCTGTGGGGGGTAAGTGTTGTCTGAGTCCTTTATGTTGCCCACTTTATTATATGATTCAAACTGTTATCCAAAAAGAAGTTCCAGTCTAATCTATCAAAACCAATAGAAATTGTTTAGACAAGACAGTGCCCTAAGCAGGTCATTCATTAAACTCTTGACCAACAACAAAATCTCTAGTTTATTTTCTGATAATCCTAAATCCTCATGAATCGGAACAGGGTTTCTTACTACAAATGAAGAAAATATAAGAAACATGAAAACCTACAAGAAGACACATTATTAGGCTGGGTCCAACTTTGCTAAGAGGAGCTCTTGCCAATGACACAGATAACACTTAGTTAAGCATATATTCATTATTAATTACAGGAGACCAAAATAAGGTCCCTGTTTCAGTGACAAATGCCTCCTCACAATAATCTTCTCTATGAAATTGAAAATCTCCCTCATATCTACAAGTATCCAAGGGAACCAACTGAATGAAAAGTCCAATTACCAACATTGAAAGATTAATCTTCCATGATCGATTACCAAGTGACGAGTTTGAAACTTTGAAATATAAAAGACTGGCTTTCTTTAATAACAATTCCTCATAAAACATGCATTAATAAACCCACAGCCCCATGTTCCCAAATTGCCACCAACCCCGGATTGTCGTTGTTCTTAAGAGAGACCAAGGGGGACAGGAACAAGTCATCTGAATAGTGTAAACACCAAGGACTTATGCAGCAGATATGACGACTCTAACACAGTATAGATGTCTCTTGAGTCCACGAGAAAACTCAACTAGCCATCCAAATTATCTTGGCCACCTATAATTACCCAAATATTTACTAAACGAAGTGGGTTCTCCTTTGCAAATGTTCTTATATTTCACTCTGTTGAGATTCTCCATAGGATTCGGAGAGAGAATACTTTGGTTCCTCACCCTAATCATGTTAGTTGCCATCCCAGCACCTCCTTAACATGAAACTTTTAGTTATAGGCATTAAATATCACAAGTAATATTCCAATTTAACACTTGGAAAATTGCAGTTAAGGAGATGGTCAAACTCTCATCCAACACTTGGGACTAATTTTCTAAAAACCCATCTCCCTTCATAAGAATGTTCCATCAAGAATCAACTACATAGAACGAAAAAGAAAAAGAAAGCTTCGAAATTTGTACAGACAGCTCATTCTCCATAGGCAACTATGTTATTGTAGACCACCATCCTCATACATTGAAAGAGGTGATGACTTGATAAGGTAAGAAACTGTTGATTCAGATAAGTAGATAGAGAAACTCGTATAGGAACCCACCATCAAATTGGAAGTGGGCCACTGAACTGTAACAATCAAATATGGAGAATGCAACTAGAGAAATCTTTCTATTCTTCAACTTCCAAAGTCATGCTACTGGTATGTGTATATAATCTAACTTAAACAAACTTAAATTAGTTGTGAGTCTAGGTGATGTTAACACCAAAATTAGTTAAATAAAAACTGAATAAAGTTAATGCAGTCATTAAGTAGTATTTTTAATCAATTACTGCTTATTACAAAAGAAGCACCAAAAATAAATCTACTTGGTTAAGTTTTGGGTTCATTATGCTTCAAATATGTATTCCAAAATCACTTTCACTGCACCACACCCAAATGCTCAACAGTGTTGCAGTTCCCTTTGAACAGGAAAGCATCAAATTCTTCGAATAAAGGAAAAAAATCAATCCTAGGGATTACAACGAGCCCCTTACATCACTAGACCAGAACCATTCCTAGGGATTAGAACAAGCGGTTTACATGATTAGACTGGACCAATGCTCACATGTGGAGCCTTCATTACACAATCCTGCTTATTCCATTAGGATAGACCCTCACAATTAAGAAAATGCAATTACAATTGCTTGGCTGCTTGATAACCACTTTCAATCAGGTACGCAAGTAAAACCATAGCAATTTTAACACCAGATCACCGATAACTTTTTTTTTTTTTTTTTTCAAAACCCATAAACTGAAAAGACGATGTGGAGTTGCAGAAAATCATGCTATACAAATATTTGGTATTACAAAATAGCTAAAAAAAACTCAAGGATCATATATGATACAAATCCCAATCAATCTTGGGTTGTGAAAATACCTCGTAATCCATTGGTCCATCCACAACACCATCAACATTTTGCAAGCTTTCAAGCAGTGCCGGTTGAAACCCATCATTTTTTGAAGGAAGCAATTTATATAACAATAAAAGCCCAAACATGCACACAGCTTGTAACTTCATAGAGTCTCCTTGAACTGAGAAGTATAGGAGCATGGACAATAGAAACAACACCACACAGAACCGCATGATGCAGAGAACACTATCCATAAGCTTCCCATCATTGCCTGCAGGGAACCCTCGAACTCTGTACACGAACAAGAAGTTATATTTGTCCACCACATACCTGTACCCAAAGTAAAAGGCTCCCACTGGAACCACGATTGGGGCAAATGAAGAGTAAATCATAGTGAGAGCAAATATAGTCAGATTAAAGGCATAATACTGTGCAAAATCGAACTTGTGTTTCACTATATGGGGGTTCCTGGTTATGGGATATACAGAAAGATCTTGCCCCTGCAAATCAATCCGATTTATGCCCTGAATTCGGGAGAGGTCCCCATTACTAAATTCCCTCTGAGAAATTAAAGGCCTTTGCAAGTCATCACCCTGGTTATCCAACGGGTAATCTTCGATTTGCTCGGGAACCAACTGAAGCATATCATTCGTTCGAAATTTCTGCAATTTTTTCTTTATCCAAGGGATTGGAGCGAGAAGGTCATAAGATATACCCAAGAAAGTGCTGGTAATAAGAAATGCAAGAGAGGAGAGGCAAGACCTTGACAAGAAAGAGGCGCTCATATATTGCTCAATTCTTTTACAGTCCTCTCCATCTAGATAGCACCGACCCATTCGAAGAAGAGCACTCTCAAGTGATGACTCGACCAGAGCACGAAGAAAGATTAGATTCACAAGAAAGAAGCAAACCATCTTCAAAAGAGCAGCTCTCTGCTCCCCTGATAAAGTTAAATGGCGCTCAAACTTGGAGAGAGAAGAGAGAGCAGCTGGAATGACTATATACATGCTAATGAATATCAAAACATTGGGCAAAAATTGAAGAATTATTGAAGCAGCCCAGCTCGAGCTCTGAATCCAAGCCAACCATAGAGTTGCATTATCCATGGCTTCTGCATTTATAATACGACCTGCACTCTTCACTGCACTGATCACTGCAAGAGGAGAGCTACAAAACAAGAGTAACACAAGAAGGCAAGTGTTTACAGCTATTCTCCTTATTTTTAGGGAAATTTTGCTCGATCCCAAGTGGTTCCAGTATATGTCAGTAGCTGGAGGGGCCCTCTCCACTTTCCACCGACTTCTCTCCAACTGTAACTCCATTACAGTGAAGAATTTTCCAATGGGTCCCTTTTTTTTCTCTGATTTGAAATCTTGAACTGCCTTGTTAACTGTGTAGACATCTTTGAAGATCACAAATGCGATGCCCGCTCCTTGTGCTCGACCCACCTTGTAGAGAGACAATTCTCTCTCTAACTCTCCTTGAAAAGCTTCCAATCTTCGAAGCCTTTCCTCTTCGGTGAAACCCAATTGAACAAGAACCCAAGCCCAAACTTCCTTCACCTTTCTGAGTGATTCCTTCCATAAATAGATACTTCGAGCAAAAAACCCATTTCTTATATGACCCAAATTTTCAGAAGATAACCCCATTAGACCAGCACCTGTACCATCTTCTCCATAATAACGCAAAAGAATTTCTCTCTCTTCTGAGAGCACAGCTGCATCTAAACGAGCCTGTAACCATGAGATATCATTCCTAACCTTCACAAGCTCAGTTACGAGCTCATCGAACATACACAAATTTTGTGGAACTATAACCCTGTAAATTTTTCCTGGATATTTTTGTTGAAAATACTCGACAAGGGGGGCTGGATCAGCTGCTAGACCTTTGGGTATCCCCTGAATCATAAGAGTGAAAACGGAGATTGAATTCACAGCAAGATTTCCATCGAGAAATCGTGTAGCTCTCAATCGATCCTCCAATTTCGTAATCCCCAAATGAAGAACACTAACCACTATGATTACGAATAGAACATGAACCCATAGAAGAGGCGAGCCTTTTGAGATATGGGTTATGGTGGTCTTTGAGAACTGATCATTCATCGCAACTTTTCCCGAATGTAAGTTCAGAGGTAAGATCAGGCCTATGGAGAAAACCGAAATAACCAGAAGGACTACAAAGCTACCACCTTCAATATGAAGAAATTGAGCTGCATTTGCACCGCAATGGCGTGCAATTTGCTGGCCTGTCGTATGCCAAACAGCGAGAAGCTTGGCAAGAAGACCAGCAGGGCCAGGCATCTTATGGTCACTCCTTAATTTCACAAATAAGAACAGAGAGACACAACAACAAGCCCCAATTGCTGAGATATTCAAAAGGTACTGTATATTTCCATACCAGGTTTCGTCGATTGGTTCATCAGAAGGTGATGGAGAGATGGCCATGGAGGGCTGGGCTTCTTGAGCCATGGCCAAAACCCAATTTGGACAGAGAACTAAGAAAGAAAGAGCGCCCCATGTGAGTAACCCTAAGTTCCTCCCTCTAGAAAACCCGCCTTTAGCCATTGCTAGGTTTAGGGAGAGAGAATCAGACCCAAAGCATGCCCATGCAAAAACCTAATTCTAAGGGATTCGAAAGGGTCAAAAGATACGATACAGATAGAAGAATAAACAGAAGCAAATTCAGCCTTAACATCGAAGAAAACCTTTAAAGCTGAAAGAAAAAACTACATATGGATTGAGAAGAAATGGGTTCTCTCTTGAGAATACCTGGAAAATGAGCCCCAAATCATGGCCCTCTAATGAAGGCAATTTCCAAAAGTAGAGAGAGAAAAATAATGTTTCCCGGTTAGACGGCAAATTCCGAAAGCCAGAGAGAGAGAGAGAGAGAGAATGAAAAGGAGGTTTCAGGGCGCAGAGGGAAACACCGAAGCTAGAGTGAACGCGAGAGAGGGTTGGAATAATAATGCCGAACCCAAATGGCCTCGTGGATCTGCAATTTATTAATCATGGTTCATTAAAAAATGACAATAAACAGTTCCCCTGATTTGTGGGACTTGCAAGTGAGCAAATTCAATCAGGAGAGACGTTCAATGGGAGAAAATAGGGAAAATAGTGCATCGATGAAGTCTAAGGGTCGCAACCGGGTTGGCTCAACCCAACGACCCAGCGGGTCAACCTGATCTGATTCTAGGTTTAGGTATTGCCGATCTGGCTCTGCGTATGGGGTTCAAGTTTTGGACCTGATTGGTCGGGTCTGGGTCCAAAACCTTGGATTCGAGCTGGATCCCGGTCGGGTCAGGGTCCAAGTCGACCCGACTCGATTATATATATATATATATATATATATATATATATATATGTGTGTTGTAGTAGGTCGTGAGCTACTAACAATAACAAGTAAACGACACTAACTTTAATAGTAGTACGTAACGAAGTAGT
>NW_006495273.1:1307298-1325259 GCF_000471905.2 Amborella trichopoda | reverse complement strand
GTGTGTTAGAGTGTTCACATTATGGAGTAATTTATCATTTTACTCAACTATTTTAAACTCTTATATACCTTTTTTGTACATGGAGAAGTTTTTAATAAAAATATTTTGTATCATTATAAGGGAGTGATGTCATCCACATGGGGTGTGACATCACCCACATAGAACACACTAATGGCATTAATGTTTCATGTAGGTGATGTCCCACCCTATATGGATGACGTTACATGTTCTTAATGACAAAAAATACTTTTATTAAAAAAAAAATTTCATGTACAAAATAGGAGCATAGAAGTGTTCAAAATTGTTGAGTATAATGATAAATTACTCTATGGTGGTTGATGTAGTGGTGATTAATCAAGAAAGGAAGTGCTATTTCTTAAAATATTTTTAATTTTTTTTATATAAAAAAGTATATATAAAGACCATTTATTTTTGCTACAAGGATGTCACAATCATTCTTATCCATCAGATTTGAAATTGGGTGGTGGTAAGAGTGTCATTTCCTAAACTCGAAATTCAAAAAAATATTCTCTCAACTTTATATTATACTCCAAGTCATCCAATTTGACATCTAATGACTAGTAATAATTTTGACTTTCTTATAATAAAGATTAGTGGTTTCATAATATATAACCCCCTTTTAAAAGGATGTGCTTACGTTGGCGAAATCCTCTCAGTCTCGGCAGAGTTACTCGCCTCTGCCAAAAGCCAAATATCTGGGCCGGGCCGAGTCACATAATGGTATTTGCAATGTGGTTCATGCGTGTGCAGTATGCGATAGTGACACAAAGAGCCCAATATTAGTTACGCAAAATGCGGTTTTAACGCCTAATCTTAGCTCCGCAAAAAGTGGTTTTAACGCCTTTTAATTGCCTTCCCTTTGCAACTGACCTATGGAAAGGGTTCCTGTGAAATTTAATTTAGAAATATTTTTAAGATTCTAAATTTTGAGGAAGAAATCTTTTCAATTTACACTATCACCTCAATAAAAATTTTCCCAATTACATTCTGAACTTGAAAAATATAATTTCTCAAAAATTGAATGGAGACTGTCCAATTTTTAAAATCTAAAAGATCCTTTCAAGCTATTTTTATTGAAGTATAATCACCTTCGAAGGTAGTAAAATGTATAATACACTGATACAGGAGCATGACGAAAGATGATGGTGACTACATTGTATTTTTGAAGGGTGAGATCCATGTTCGAGAATTCAAAATCCAAATCCAAAAATCCTTACAAGGTATTTTTGGAGAGGGAGTAAAATGTATAATACACTAGTACAAGCATAGATTTCATCATTTATGACCAAAGCATAAATTTCACAATTTATGACCAAGATGATACAGGAGTAATACAAAAACGACCAAAGATGATACACCAGCAATACAATAATGAATGATCTTATAGTGTATACAATCTCTCCAACTTATATTATGCTCTCAGTCAAAAGACTTTTAAGAATTTTTTTTTTCAATATACAATTTTGGGATAAAGAATCATCAGGCCATTCTACCCAAAATAAAGGTTTGTTTTTAATTTTTTTTATGCTCAGATCTTTCCCTCAAAAAATGGATGGTTTTTGTCTTGTCATATTAATATTTATAATCTGTTTAAACCCAAACGTTCAGGTTCTTTAATCTCGTTTACAGTTAATTAATCTTTTTATTCTTGAGTATGGGTTTACTTTTATTGGTAAAATCTTTTTCTTCGCGTTTGAAAGAAAGAATCAACAAACAAAAAATCGATGGGGTTTTCTCGACTGTTTTCTCAATTCAAGAAAAAAAAAACGAGATGGAATTTCCATGTGATAGTCACAAATTATCCCTTTCTTTTACATCAAAGTCTGATTTATGGCTTCTGATCAGGAATCTCTTGCCTATTGTTTAGCTTCTTTAAATCTAGAAAATATAGCTGTCCTTTTTTAATTTGATTTGTGATTTCTTAACAAAAAGAAATATGCAGCTATTTAAAAAAAATGGAGCTCGTGCTTTAAGTTCAGTTGATTATTATGCTTGATCTTGTCTTGTCATGTTAATCTTTTTCTAATTGGATTAAACTATGCACACATTCAATTTATTGAATCCTTACCCATAGAAATTTTCCCATCTTTTTCCTGGTTCATGCATATTCTGTTAAGTTAATTATATTTTTTAATCCCAAAAAATCGAGTTTCAGCTCGTCCTAAGTTTTTACTAAACTACTTAGAAGAATTGTGCATTTTTTTAAAATCACATCGAGTTTTTTTTGCCGCCCTCTAGTTTTTAAGGAGAAATATCCATGTATTTATGAAGTTAATCCTAAGATTTTTATGTACATATTAATATTTATATATTATATAATTTGTACATCAATTTGCTAAAACTTCAGCTTAGCTGACGCTAAGACTTGGGATTGCAGGGAATTTCTTTGTTTTTCTATTAACAAATAACCGAATCTACAGATGAAGATTTGGGATTGCACCAAACTTTTTCCTTTTCTTTTCTATTAACAAACAGGGGAATCGTGGATGCCAATAACCATTGAACACCTCGAGCAATCAGCTAAATCAAGTTGGAGGATGACCAAAACCACTTCAACACCTCTATAACTAAGTTCAAATCAAAGTATTAAAATGGTGAATATACAATTATGTATAATCACATTTGGCCAATGCAACTATTTTAAAATTTTTTTTTTAAGAGTAATAATCTTATGAGACCCTCCCACATCCATGTGTGTAGGACCCCAAAAGATCACCATTAAATTTGGCACAAATATCTAAAAAAATCAAGTCCCACATCCATGTGATAAATTTTCTAGAGATTTATGTCAAATTTAATAGTGATCATTTAGAATCCTACCTACAAAGGTGTGGGAGGGTCTCATAGGATCATTACTTTTTTTTTAATATTCAAAAGATAATCTCTTTTCTTAATATTCAAAGGATAAACGAAGAATTCCAATAGTCCATATTTTATAGTATATTTTCATGCCCTTTTAATAATTCTATTAACTTTAAATACTTTTTCCTTTTTTATTCTATTTCTTAAAATTAGTTTTATTTTTTTCGTCATTTATATTGTAAAGGAATGTGCATAAAATTCAAAAGAAACCATTCAAAGGCCGAGTATTTGGGTGAAGCAAGTCGCATGAAGCTGTTTAGAATCTTAAAATGTGGCTCATCTATGCCGTGTATAGATAGTCATTTCCTTCTTGTTGTGAAAGACAAGGAGCACCATCTTACTCTAATTCCCATTTACGGAAAGGGCTTTCCAATGTATAGACTAACCTCAATAAATGTTTTTTTCAAATCACACTCCATGCGCTTAAAAAAGATATTGCTTCAAGATTGAATAGAAACTGTCTAATTTTTAAAAGGTGAGAGATCTATGTGTTAGAGGATTCAAAATCCCAACTTTTTTCTTTTCTAATTGAAAAAGAGCCTTCGAAAGGTGGTATTTTTCTTATGCGAGTAAATGGAGGTATTTTTCTTATGGGAGTAGATGTATAATATACTCTTACATAAGCATAGATTTCACAATTTACGATCAAAGATATGGTGAACATCGTATAATGATAGTGAACAGTATAATAATTAATGGTCTTCTAATATATGCGGTCTATCCAGCACATGCACTATGCTCCCACAAGAGCATATTCCATTCCCTCAGTCAAAGGATTTATGTGGTAGGCTTTTTTCATTCTAAAATTTTGGGAACTACCGTTGATTATTTTCAAAATAAATAAAAAAATGTGATTTTGAATTTGTGACGCTTAGATCTAGCCCATCAAAAGTTGGATGGTTTTTGTTCAAACTCCAAACATTGTTTTATGTAGTACATTGAGAATTCATTTTGGAAATATTTTATTTTGAGGTTAGTCTATGGATTGTAAAGGTTAAATCTTAAAAATTTGGGATCCTAAAATTACTTCAATATTGAGAGAGTAAATGGATGGTGTACTCCCACAGGAGTATTTTTTTTGACAAATACTACTATTTTTATTAAAAATACAAAAAGGTAATTACATTATCGAAGATAACAAGAGAAGGTAAAAGAGCATCCCCTTAGCCAGCTCATCAGCAATCGAGTTAGCTTCACGGTAAACATGAGAAAAAGAAACCGAGATAGGTGTGACCAGGTCCATAATACGTAACCAAAGAGGACGAAGCTCCCAACGGATCCGCTGCTCCTTTTTGCACCATTTAACAATATTTAGGGAGACCCTTTCAATCCAACAAGTATCCCCACAATTTCTTTCCCTAAAGATCTTCAAACCATAATAGAGTGCATATATCTCTCCGTAATTTGCAGTAGCACAACCAATTGGTCCTGCAAACGGGAAGATGGTGTTGCCATAACAATTCCTTACTACTTCACCAATACTCGCATTTCTCAAATTACCAAACGAACTGTCATCAAAATTGAGTTTCAAAGTACCAAACGAAGGTGGCACCCAACTGATTTTAGGACGACCACTACTGGTACAAGGAGAAAGAGAATGCTCAAATTGGCCATGACATCCATTTTGGAAATACCCCAACCAGTTTTAGAAACAGAAAGCCAGGACCAGATAGACAATTTGATTGAATGAATCAAACAATCTAATGAAAGCGAATTATCTTCAAAAGTCCGCTCGTTTCTTTCTTTCCAAACGTCCCCAATGATTACCCCTTTCGCAATATTCCACTTAATTTTGCTTACCTTTGGTAAACATGGTAAAGACAATTGAGTGAATCCCATCCACTTCCAAGAGTAGCGCCAAAGGAGTATTAAAAGCTTTTGGCCAATCTCCTTATTTTTAATTTCCTCCATGGGCATAAATAACCATTATATCGAAGTTTATAAATAAAAATAGAAAATCAAAATTTTATCCATAGAGCCAAAACATAGGTTTTGAGGTTTATATCAGTCATGTGAAAAGCAACCTCTGTACCTCAGTTTCCCAAAATTCCGCTATGAACCATTCAGGCTGAATCACTACGCGATGCATGAAAGGGGTCGTTCCAATGGACTTGAAAAACAAATTTACATGTATATAAAAGAAACCAAATGATGATTTATTCAAAGCCTACGAAAAGGCTCAAATGCAAAAAAGAAATAACTAAGAAAATAAATTAGCGACTTTGAATAAAATACCTCAAATCTTGCTAGAAATTGCCATGGTGGTATGAGAAAACAGTTGTACTGATTATTATTAGAAGATTTACCCCTATCTAAACACACGGTTTGACTTCACCATGTGTTGTAACTGTAATGTCTATTTCTTATCTTCTATCTTCTTATCTCCATAAATCTCACAAATATTGGGATTGGGATGTTGCTCTGATAATTTATATAAACCATATAAAATAATAAAAAAAGCATAACTTCTTCTCTCTCTAATTCCCAGTCTTCTGCTGAAGTAGAATAGCATTCTATATCACTTCTAAGTTGTGAATTAACTTGGCTAAAATATCTATTGAACGATATTGGCATTCCTTACTCACAGCCCATTATAATGTTTTGTGATAACAAAGCTACTCTACACATTGTCGGCAATCTAGTTTTCTATAAAATAACAAAGCATATAGAACTCGATTGTTACCTTGTTAATGAAAAGATCTCATTTGGCCTACTTCGGACTGTATATCTTCACACTTCCAATTAATTGACAGATATTTTTACAAAAACCCTTGGCAACGAATGCGTCAATTATCTTACTGGTAAGTTGGGCAACATATCCAACTTGAGGGGAGTATTAGAAGATTTATCTTTATTTAAACACACGCTTTGACTGCACTGTGTGTAGTAGTTGTAATGTCTATCTTCTTATCTCCACAAATCTTACAAATATTGGAATTGGGATATTGCTCTTGTAACTTATATAAACCATGTAAAACAGCAGAAAAATACCTTCTTCTCTCGCTAATTTTTTTTATTAATTATTTTGGTATTAACAAGTCTATATCTAAAAATAAAACATGAAAAGGCCCAAAAGGAGCATTAGATGTGCTGCTATTTTCAGATGCTCACAAATTGATAAGATTGTCATCATTGTTAGAATTCCAAATTTTGTTATGGCAGAAATAGATTTTTAAGCCAGCATAGTAGTTTTCCACACTGAAACTGTAATTTCTAGTGGGTGTTTTGAGGTACTACTTTTATATTGTAGCTATCAACTAGTGTGTATGTGTGTGTGTGTGCACTTTTTCGAAGCTTGTCTAATGTTTTCTTATATCCCCTTGAATCCCCACCCTATAAACCCATATTTTTATTTGTTAAATTTTTATATTTGTTGGATCATCTGTTTGGATTGATCCAGACCTGATGCGGATTGTTGATCAAGCGATCTGGCATGGATTTCTAGGTGAACGATCTGCCTCACCGATCCTATTTTTAAAACATTGGGCGACATAATATGTGATGCTTATCTCTTCTTTTGATGTATGGCATCGGCTTTTTTTTTTTTGGGTGAATTAGTGGGGATATCGGGCCCCTGCCTGCTTTATTAGAATAAAAAAATGTATTGCATAAACAAATCCTATACAACCTTGGCAAAGAAACACTAACCATTATAACATCAGAGGGGCGAGCTCGCCATACAGTTGCTTCATTATTAGAGACTGCTTTGTTGGCCAAAGATTCTGGTACCATATTTCTCTCCCTATAAGCATGTTGGACCTTCCATTGTTGATCAGCGAAAGATTCAAGCTTAGATATACCATTAGGCAAAATTAAATGCAATCTCCAAGGAGACCTGCAACGCCGATTCAAGGAATCAACAATAAGTTTAGAGTCACTCTCAACAACAAGAGGTACACAATTCAGCTCCATTTCCGATGAAATAACCTTCTCAAGTACATAAAATTCAGTTGTGTTATTTGAATTGGTACTTAGCGGGGCTGCAAAGGCCACAATAAAACCACCTGCATCGTTCCTGATAATGCCCCCACAAGTTGCACTACCTGGATTCTGCATAGGGGCCCTATCAATTTTAAGCTTGAAAGGAGGCAGCCATGCCACCTGAATATGAACTTGGGGAGGTGCTAAATTCTAATGTAGGTTAAAATTGGAAGGTATATAAAATTTAGAAGAATGAAAGGTCCAAGTTTTTATTTTTGCCAACGATCTAACCCAATGAAAAATGTACCTTAATAGAAACTCCTTGGGGGTATTACCTCCACATTGTACTCGAGAATTATTTTCCATCCAAATGTACTAAATAGTAATAGAATATACACAATTCCAAACAAATTACATACTTGTGGATCGGAATTGGAATTTTACCTATTTGGCCATCAGGATCACTGTGGTATGCTCGAGTGGGAAACACTCACTAAATCTGCTGAGAACAAATCTCTACATAAGTTTCGAATATGAGCATTGCACCATGATATGCTTTGCGAACTCCTCCTCGTGGGAACAAAAGTGGCAGATGGAAACAAAAACTAGACTCCATATTTGAAGTAGCGAAGAGGTTGGTAACCTGGAATACAAGGCTAACCAAGTAAACCACTTTGCTCTACGAAGAAATGGTATCGACCATAAGACTTTCAAGACAACTTTAATAGTAGGGGTGGCAATGGACCTGACCAGACCTGAGACGCGATTGGTAGACCCGACCTCTAGTCCGGGTATAGGTCAAATTTGTAGACCTAAACACTATTCGGATCTAGGTCCGAGTCCAGCCAAACCCTACCGTAAACCGTTGGAGATAAAATACTTTACTTTAAGCTCTATTCATTTGGGTGTATTAAGAATCGTATACAATAAGAACTCGTAATCATCTTTAGCTATTAAACAACAAATCAGATGGCTTGAAATCTAATGATGGGTGATTGTGACCTTGTTGCTAATAATATGGGTACATGATGGTAAAAAAAAAAGGCCAAAAAAAAGAAGGAAGCTCATAGTCATAGAGTGGCAATGGACCCGATCAAACTCGAGATTTGATGGGTATAGGTATGGGTATGGGTCTAATTTTTGGACCCCACAGGTCATGTCTGGGTCCAAAACCTAAACCCGAATTTTATTCGAGTCCAGTCGTACCCGATCCGTTGCCACCCCTAATAGGCTCTTCCTGTCTGTTGTACTCCCATGCTCTTTTGACCGACAAAAGGCCATCTGCATCGTGAACCCGAACAAGCTAATACTCAAGAGGAGGAAGATATGGCATCGAATTTCAATGTAGAGAAAGATAGTACAAGCTAATCACAAATCATTGCTAATAAGAAAAAAATCTCTAAAGTTTGCTTTTGTTAACTAAATATCAAATCTATAAAAATTCGAATGAATGTTTATTGTCAAACATGCATCAAAAAACCCATACTGGGATAATATACGTTCTAGATATATGGAAAGCATTCAACCCCAAAAAAATATAAAAAAATATAGAAAGCTGATAATGCTTTTATTCAAAATTTTGAAACTTTAGATATTGAATATTCCTCTTTGTCAAACAGACCCCCAGGGTATATATAGATTTTAGGTTATCGTAAGGATTTGGCACTAGAGTAGTCCCTTGGTTTTAGGGTCTATCCGTTAAATAAAGAGAACCCTTCAAAAAGAAGTTTTAAAGTGCAACATTTAATTTGATCTGAGTACACTGTATTTGGATATTTTCTGAGGAAAAGTGTTCCGTGAGTGAGCGGGTGCAAGAGCCCCAGTGACTTACAAACGTCCATCCTATCATATATGGATAATGCACAAAAAAATACTTATAAAATATATTTTGAAATTTAAAAATAAATTTTTTTTTTTTCATATTCATATCATCTTGGCCTAGATGATGAATCTACAACAAAAATTAGATAAAAAATCCATTAATAAAAGGACTTGACTTTTAGAGGGGGCCGCATATATACATATGAGTTGGCCGACTCATAGAAACCCATTTTCTTATAGTCTTCAAAAACAACTTTTAAATAATAGCATTTCCATTTTATCAGGTCTAAGTATTTTTCGATACTTTCCTAAGAGTCTTAAAATTCACGCGATTTGTAGTGAAAAATAAAAGGATGGGAATTTGGATCGAGTCTTCTTTATCTCTGAGAAAAATTTACCTACTGATGGGAAAAAGATGCAAATATTTATGCGTGTGGTCCATATTATCTTATTATCTTGAGGTTCTACTTGTTTGAGTTTCTTTATTTCATTCCCATTTACCCTCAACCAAAAAAATCAAAAAAAAGTTTCCAAAATACCAAACTACTAAAATGTTTAGGCAATACAAAAATCTAACTTTGGATGAAGCAAAATTGCCGACTCCGATTAATTGAGAAAAGGCTATAATGATAATGATGATGGAAAGACCAAAGTTGCACACTAAAAAAAGTGTTGGCATGTTTGTGAAAGTCCAATTTTTCAATTCAACAATATTTGGATTTCTTTTGTGTTTTAGGTGGTCTGAAAGTAAATTTTTGCTTTAATTTTTTTTATCTTTTTATTTTTATTTTTATTTTTGGTGTTGGACAACTTTCAAGCTGTCCAAACACCCAAACACATATTTGTGGCAGTTTACGTGTTGGACTTTTGATCTATCCAAATACATACATCAAGTTTTTTTTTTTTAAGCAGCTTGAAAGCTATAATTTCTAACGCTCTAAAATATATAGAGAAATTTACGTACGGACCATATTAGGAGTACAATTACAAAAATGAGATCACATTTGTCCCATATTACGGGCGGCACCCCCATGTAGGGTTTTTTTTCCAAGTCCTCTGCGATCATCGTGATTATGCATTTTTTTTAAAAATAATTTCTGTCAACCTTTTCTCTCCCGCAACCCATCGCTCTCCCCTAACCTTCCAATAAAAACTCCCAAGGCCATCCCTTTCCACTGACCTTACATTAGAAAGGCCATCACCCAGAACGTTGACAAAGAATGAAAATGACTCCAGGAAGGCACCCATTAGTTGGAACACCTGAGCGGGTCTTCGAGAGAAGAGATAGAGGATCGATATTTCAAGTAATCAGAAAGAAAGGGTTCAGTTCATGGGGTTGGTTTCCTTTAAAGGTGTGGATTCTAGAGAGAGAGATTCCATCTATGGTGACAAGGAGCTGTGCATTTGTTCCATCGAAGATTCGAAGGAGCAAGAGCATTTGCATTAGGGATCGGCAGATACTGTAACGTCACAGCTACTGCATCGAAGATTCGAAGGAGCAATTTCTCACTTATTTTTAATCCATTTTGCCCCTAATGATTTTCTAAAAAGTAACTAGAAGAAATTTGTCTTGGCCTTGCATGCTTGGGGGATTGATGTGATGTTGAGATTTATATAGTTTGGAAATTTATCAAGGAAAATAACAGTTTGGTTTTCAATTCCTTTGCTCCTGTTTCCTTCTTTCTAGATGAAAAATAAATTTCACTACTCATAGTATAAGAGTGCAACGCAACATGAGAGCCTCTTTCAATTTGAATAGTTGCTCCTGTTTGCTTCTTTCTAGATGAAAAATAAATTTCACTACTCACAGTAAGAAGAGTGCAACGCAACATTAGAGCCTCTTTCAATTTGGATAGTAGATACTGTTGGCAGATATTTTGGGGATAGCAAATAGTTGTCCAGTTTTTTAAACATTTGACATCTGTTTTGTTTTGTACCGTATAAATCCCACTTGTTTGGTGTTCTGAACGGTGAGTAACTTGAAAAGAAAAAAACCTGTCAGTAGGTGCCGTCCGTAATTTGGAACAAACGTGATCTCATTTTGTAATTGACCACCCAATATGACCTATACATGAATTTCTCAAATATATATTTCATATGGTGTATTAGTTAGCCTTTCAATCTCCTCTTATACATCATATTTTTGGGGATCTGCTCGTACTTGAGAATAAGGATAAGATGAGCATGAAAGGGAAATTAAAAAAGAGGACCTATGACCCAAAATATGTGAGGTTTGTATAAGCTTTCCTCCTCATACGTAGAAGTAAGGCACACCTCTAGAATTTGCTTAGAGATGTTGTTCCGGTGCCAAGAATATTATGTTGTTCCAGTGCCCAGTTATAAAATTTAAAATTTGAAAAATAATATAGATTGAGCAGGTCAATAAATACTTAAAAATCTTGAAAATAAATAGCCTATATAACTTGCTACAAGATGTACTAGTTTTTAGACTTAGAGTTTTTTTTTTTTTTTTTTCCTTGTGCATATACATCTCAAGGTAGAAATGATCAATTGGAGGGTTCTCCAATACCGGAACAAATTTTTCTATAGGATTGTTGATGTGCATGTTACTTCTATAGTATAAACCTGAAACCTTATATATACTTTTTGGAAAAACATTTGTTGCGGTATTGCCATGTCTTCTTGTTCATGTGGTACATAGATTTCTCTTAAAAAACAAAATGTGATCTTAAACCATTCTCAAAGGAAAAGACAAATGGATTTTAGGGAATTTTGCAATATGATATACAAAAACCGACTTCAAATAGTTAAGAAAAGAAAAGGTACCAATAATGATGACGAGCGATATACAAAATTTTTAGAAGAGACAATATTAAAAGGCATTATTTATATACTCCATGTGCACAAATTGATAAAGTGGGATGGCAAACCTTATAACCCCAAAATAAATTGGGATACATTAATATGTAATAATTACAAATATCCGTGCCATTATTATTGGCGTTTATTTGTTTTCCTCGATTGAATGCAAGGACTCCGGGACATGCAAGCTTCAATTGATTGCATTACCCCAATTTGCACCACTTCTGCCAAAAGGGAGGAAACCCAATTGCCCACAACTCAAATCACAACACCTTTTGAAGACCTTATTTTCAGAAGAAACAGGAGGGAGACACACTCAAAGACGTTTCACAGAGAGCGAAATCTAAGGTTCTAATTGGAAAGAGAGAGAGAGGTCTTAAGGTTCTAACTGGAATAAGAGAGAGAGAGAGAGTGGGGTCTAAGGCTCTAATTGGAATGAGAGAGAGAGCTAAGGTTCTAATTAGAGAGAGAGACCTATGGTCCTAATTAGAGAGAGAGTCTAAGGTAATAATTGGAAAGAGAGAGAGAGAGGGGTCTAAGGTTCTCATTGGAATAAGAGAGAGAGCGTTAAGGTTCTAATTAGAGAGAGAACTATGGTCCTAATTAGAGAGAGAGAGTGGTCTAAGGTTTTAATTGGAGTAAGAAAGAGAGAGCTAAGTTTCTAATTAGAGAGAGAGATCTAAGGTTCTAATTAGAGAGAGAGAGAGAGAGAGAGGTCTAAGGTATTAATTGGGAAAAAGACGTGAGGCAGTGAGGGGTTGAATGCCGGTTTCTATTTTTGACACAAACATGACAGAGACACCAAGCCGAAGAAAAGAGAAATACATAGAGAGAAGGGTGGTTGAGGGGGGGGAAGAAGACAAAGCTGAAAAGCATTTCCTGTCTTTAGAGATGACTACTTGGGAGAAAGTGACACTTTAACAGAGAGAGCGAGCGAGAGCCTTAGGTCTTCATATTCATCAAACCAGGATTTCAAACACGGGCTTCTCATAAAAATGGAGACTGATAAGAACCAGCCAATGCATCCACATTACCTGAAAGCTGTGGCCCTAATGCAGCATACCCACCCAACCCTGTTGTTAACTGGTCCCAAAGCATCAAGCCCTGATGATATTGCTGAGCCTCAACCCACCCACTCTCCATGCATTCCCTTCCCACCCTTTCATCACCCTCTACACCATTGCACTCTTGAACTTGCACCCCCATAAATCCCCCATTCTCTCTCATCATATTCTCCCTAATGCTCTCCAAATTCTCTCTCATCATATTCTCTCTCATGCTCTCCATATTTTCTCTCATGTTTCCAAGGTTCTCTCTCTCCATCTCCTCCCACCTTTCGACTGAATTGCCTAAATAGCTCGAATCTATGACGCTCGTGAATCCGAATGAGCTAGGAACATGGAGATCACAATTCGGTTGCCATGGTTCAAGATTTAGGCCTGAGATTTCATGATCAATTTCATCTCTAATTCCCTCAATTGGGCCTGTTAAAGGCAGAAAAGGTGGGGATACAGAAGAGAACTCCTTTGCGAAGACGGGTTTTGACGAGGGCTCTTGCTTGGGGTATTCAAGTTGTTCCATGACAGAAGTATGATGAAAATTGTCGACATAAGTAGGCTGAAGATTGTCAATGGTGGATGATGGAGTCTTAGATGGGCTTGCTGATTTTCTGATCTTCTTCTTTATCCATGAGTTCCAGTAGTTCTTGATTTCATTATCTGTTCTACCTGGTAAATGGCTTGCTATATGTGCCCACCTGCATTAATGCTTGCGTATAATTGTTAGTGCCTAGTAGTTGTACTGCAAGAGAGAGAGAGAGAGAGAGAGAGCAGAAGCATATGTTTCTAATGGATGGAGGAAAAAGTCTCTCAATGTAAGAAATCAATTTGCAATGATGATAAAATTTTTGAAACGAATTTTTCACAAGAGTGCTTCACATATTTGAAAAGTGAGTTTCTAAAAATAGAGCACTAGGATCTTGCTTAATTAAGACCTCCACTAAAGACCCACGTTTGCAAGCCTACAACTTATAATTGATTGCATGGTGACCTTGAGATCCTTTACACTTTGTGCCATGATTAAACCCTTAAGAAAGATACATTATTTGTTATAATAAATTAGGCCTTAGGAGATTAAATAATGTGATAAATAGATCCAAAAAAATTACACAAAAATGGAACACAAAACAAACCTTTGGTGCTCTTCCCATTCTTTCTCCCTATTTTCAAATCAGTCTGCCTTACTTTGATGCCCCTTGCTTATATAGAACTTGAGGTGGCTAAGTTCTTTTGGTGTTAGTTCTAGGAGTTTTGTATCTCATTTTGCACTCTATCCCTAACCCAAGAGCCTGAAACCCTCAAGAATCAAGAATGAAGTGGAGGTATCAATTGAGAGAATCCTAGTAATTTTTTAAAAAAGGTCACTTAAAGAAGTGACATAACCTGGGTTGGCTTCCACTTCACAGGCTAGTGCTTTGAAGATCTTATTCTTCCATTCTTGAAACCAATAATCAGTGAGCTCCCCAAAGTGCAATAAAAACAAAAACAAAAAAAAGGGTCCTGCAGATTAAAGTTGATTTCTTTAAAGTCTCCTAGGGCTAGGTAGAAAGTTCCTCCCAAAGTTTCAACTGGCAGCCACTAGTGCATTATTATTTTTATATGTAAAGCTTTCATGGCTCCTGTCTTTCAATAAAGAATGGGGAAAAAGTAAAAAGGTGAGTTTTAAACAGAGAATAAAGATAGAAAGAGAAAAGATTTAGGCATTTTTATAATCAACGCTGAGGAAACGTGAAGGCAAAGGATAGGTAAAAATCATAGGGAGAAGGTAAAAAATGTTAGAGATAGTGATTTAAGACTTTTGCTTAAAGAGCTTAAAGAGTCGCCTCGTGTGCTCAAAGCTATGCTGATACTTCTGTTCTGAAAAAGCATGATGCATAAGCTTTAGCAATTGAAGTATATGCCCCACATGAGATGTAGCTTCCATATTCTAGGTTGGTGATAAAGTTCTGGCAATAACAGTTTTTATTTCTTTGTTTTTATATATTTTTTAAGTTTTATTTTAATAAGACCCTCTTAGCCGACACGAAATAGTTTAGATAAGATTAGGATAATGATTATTTTAATAAGACCTCCTATGCATTCTTGTAGAGCAAGAAAGGTCCTTTAGAACCCCTTTTATGATTGTTACATCCTCTCAAACTTATGGTTTGGAAGAATAGAAGAAAAATGCTGACACTAACAGATGTAAAGTATATGGTTTCCCAATGAGTTTAAGAGGGATTTGAATTTTGCTATATTTCAATAATAGTCTGGATGGTTTGGTGGTCCTGGTTAGTCCCCTGTGAATCTAGGATTGCAATGCTAAGTTTCATTTAGAGAAGGATTTGTGAGTCATTTACAATTGGATATCAGGTACATTCAATGTTTTCTCACCCAGCTTTTTTTAATAAATGGCACAATAAATGCCTATTTACTTCTAGAAATGTTTTAGGTACATACATGTAGAATATGTTCTTGCATATGTATTTTGAAATAATCTTTTGATTTTGAAATGTTGTGATGCATCTTTCACATATATTGCTATGTTTTCTTTGAGAAATGGACTTTCTTTGATAAGTGCTGACATGATGTGTTCATATTAAAACAGTTCATTCACCCAAAAAATTTGGAACAGTATGTATAGCATTTCCATAGACAATTCAAAGTGATATTTTTTCATGGTAAGCAGTATTTCAAAAATAATCATTGTTTTTGACTTTCTGAACATGGTTATCATTATTATCCCATTTTTTTTCAGCATCATATTTTTGCTAGTTTTTACTTAATTGCGCCATAAAACTTGTAACTTAATTCAAAAGAAAGTAGTTTGTATGTCCATGTTTCCACTTAGGCTTTGTTTCTAAGCATTATAAGCTAAGGGATGCAATGGATCAGTGGCTGGGGGTGTCAACAAGCCAAGATAGCTCGCTACCCAGTGAACACTCAGTTCGTGAAGAGCCGAGCTCGAGCATTACTTTTCAGCTTGACAAGCCAAGCCAAGTCCAGATTGCTAGCTTGTCCATTAAACAAGTTAAGCCCAAGCCAAAAAAAAGCTTGTCTTGAGATTGTATAATAAAATATGTATACCAGAAAAAATTATACAATATGTATTGTAATATATTTGATATCACCTAACATGGGAAACCCAGTTTAAAATATTAATTATATAAGATAGATGTCACGTTGTGCTCTCTTTTTTGGGCTTGATCTCGGCTTGTTTATGGATTCTTCGGCCGTTCATGGGCTACTTTTAAGTAACAAAGTCAAGCCAAGCTCAAGCATGGCTTCCCTAAATAAAAACAAGCTCAAGCTGGGTGGTTCATGCTCAAGTGAACCTCAAGCCATGCTTAAACATGCCCAAGCTCAGCTTGGCTCAAGTAGTTAACATCCCTAATAACGACAGCGCAATCTAAATCGAATGAACAATGTCGCTTATTAGCAGTGTTTCACATGATCTCAGTAATGTAAAAAGCTGCAAAAAGGAGGTACTAAATGGTGGAGCATTAACCATCAACACGATGTCATGGATTTGGTGAAAATAATGGATTCCGACCCCTTTCCAGTGCACTACTATAAAATGAAATGTCATAAAATGGAAGGCGCACCCACGACTATAGATTGCAATGAAAATTATTTCTCATTATGTTTTTGAATTAGTAGTAAGGAATAAAAAATTGCAACAGAAAACCAGCTGTTGAAGAGTGAGCATAGTAAATGTTTCAATGAAATCACGAGAAATGATTCGCCCTATATGCTTATCTTAATTAAGCTGCTCAGCATGAGGGACAAGCTGCAAATCCTCCATTTCATATTATCACACCATAAAAAAAGGGAGAAAGCTTCTCAAATAGGAGAGCTAGTTGAAACTCTAAAGCTAAGGGTGTAAATTAATGAAAACCAGTAAGAATTTCAGGGGTTTAAAAAAAAATCTTCCATTCATCATAAAAAATCTGCTTTATTTTCCCTAAAACCAAAAGGTGTAATTAAACTTGTTCGATCATGACTGTCAAATAAGTTTATAAGTTTTTCCATGTGCAATTGCTGGAAACAAAAATTTTCTTGTACGCATTATCTGATGCATTATGTTTTTGGAACGTGCTAGAAGCTTGAAAGCAACCAAAACAAAAGCAAATCCTAATTCGCGCTTGGGATCCAAATTAGTTGAGGTTGTAAATTCTATACTGCAAAAAGCATGATATTTAATTTCCAAAATCTAATGGTGGTATTGATCTTTAGGTTTGCATTTTGTAGTGAGAATTAAACGGTGAAATCGGACCTATGAATGAATCGGCAAAATATTTTGAGGTCCAAATCATTATCTTTCGGGGATGTAGTTATATGCTATGTATCGTAGACACCACGCACGCATATTTGTGTTTCTTATTGCATAGGAACAAGTTTATATGGAGTCGAGGCTCTAAAGTCTAAACAATTAAATTAGAGTCCACCTCAAAAATTTTACTAGGAGAAGTTGTTTTGATGCCCAAACATTCTCAAATTGATCATCTCGACATTAAGATGTATGGACATGAGAACAAAATAGATTTCAATTTTTTGAAATAGTGCATCTTGAAACGCATTTTTGGATTGTCAATTTTCAAGATTTTTAAGTTTTCATAGATATGCTCGATCTACACTACTTTTTAAGCTTTAAATTTTATAATTAAAGATGAAAATATATTTTAAAGCTATCATAAAGATTTTCAGTATTGAAACCACTTTTCTCAACACTATTTGAAGGTGAGTTTTACTTTGATTGTTTAGAGCCTCGACTCTATACAAATCGCACCCTATTGACTATGGTTGTGCCATTTACATGTAACACAACATAGATACGATATTTATGATTTTTGATGCATGTTGTCACACTAAAGACACGACACTTGTACTTGTTATTTTGAAAACTCATAAACTTCTTTTTTAACTTTTCTTGTTTAAATATTATCATAAAAATTATCTAATGTCACCTAAATTCCACCTCTCCTTTTATCAAAACGGCGAATGTGTCCTGTCTAAATGTTCCAATTTTGGGTTGGTGTTTGTGATGTTCGTATATGTGTCAGAAGTTGACATATATATGCGTCTTTATCATGTAGGTCACATGTGTGTATATATATATATAAATTTTATGTAATTGCCTCTAAAACTTTATAGGGGTATTTTATGTAATTTTTATCACTCAAATTATTTTTTTTATATTTTCTTCATGTACATCTTATTAAGGCGCACACACCTACAAAATTTCAGATCATTATGATTTGTAAAAAAATATTAAAATTCAAACACTATCAGACATTATGTGAACGTGTGATAAACTTAGAACGGTGATAAAGCCGTAAGTGAAGTACTATATATCTTCGCCTATAGACGTTTTGTAGTGTTTTTCCCCATATATATATATATATATATATATATATATATATATATATAGAGTAGAGAGAGAGAGATACTACTACTACCTAACCTACCTAACACA
>NW_006495273.1:1270620-1307272 GCF_000471905.2 Amborella trichopoda | reverse complement strand
GTAGTAGTAGTAAACGTAAGTAACGGTAGTAGTAAGTAACGTAGTAGTAGTACGTATATATTCGTCTACTACGTAGTTGTAGTTGTTCTACTATATATATATATATATATATATATATATATATATATATAGATAGGAGAGAGAGAGATCATTACCTATTACCAACTACAGCATGAAGATTGATTATTATCTTCTCCTCTTCAGAAGTAAACCTCCCTCTCCTAATGTCAGGTCTCAAATAATTTATCCACCTCAACCTACAACTTTTGCCACACCTTTGAAGCCCTGCACCAAAGAATGCATTTAATGAAACTAAAGTTGCATAAATATAGTCATAAATGCAAACATGCACAAATTAAACTCTTCAATTTCTCAATCCTCACTAACAACATGAGATCTCTCAATTGTTATTTTTAAGTTGCAATGTAACTAAAAAGTATAATATTTTTTTTTTAAGCGATACTAACTAAAAAGTATTATAGTTTTTATTTTTTATTCTTTTTCATTGTCAAAAATAAAAAATAAAAAACTAAAAGGTATTATACTTATGCAAGACCCTGTATGCTCCCTTAGTGCGTTGAATTCATTTAAAGTTTGCAACTCAGATCTTTTTTCAATGATTTCCTTCTTTGACTTATTTGTACGGCCTTTATCATTTTATTTTCAGTAATACAATAATAATTTTAAAGTATCCCAATCTTTTATTGTTTTTATGCAAACCACGCATTAAACATATATTATTTTTTGTTATTGTCTCCTGGTAGGATTAGATTAGCATGGTCAACAGGTTAAAACAAAATTCAAGACTGCAAGTTCAGAAACCCGAACATTTATACTATAAAAACTCCATTATCTTCCCCAAAATGGCACATTGAAGCACTCTTTCCCATTTATGTTTCTTCCATTTTGTTTTCATTTTCCTTGCCACAAATTTTGCCTATCTAAATTTATTTACTATTGAATCACTTGTGAATCATGGATCATAATTTCTTACATAATGTGATGTGTGACATAGAAAGGATACAGGGAAATTTACCAAATGGACCTAAAAAATGAACTATTTAATATTTCATGCGTTTTATTTAATTTAAAAAATCCCATGAAAAATAAGTTAGATGTATTTTGATAAATTTTCTTACAATATATGCACAATAAAATGTTTAAACAGGTTTCTCTATTTTCTTTTTTTTCTTTCTTTGAGCTATTGTGAAACCTTGCATAAGGCACCAAGCCACCAAATTTTGCCAGTGGTTAGGCCTGAGCATGGGGTTGTTGTCAGTCGAGTGAACTACTCAGGTTGGGTAATCGGCCCATGCCCGAGCCATGTACTCAGCCCGAGTCCGAGTTGGACCAAGTACTATAGTAGAAAAAAGTTTTAAAAAATGCAAAAAATAAAAAATATATGTTCAAAGTAAGATTAAACAAAACATATATAAATGAGAGGATAAACTTGTGACCGGAGGTATTTTTGAAATAATCTAAAAAAGATGGGAAATATGTAAAAATGAGTATTCATGGCTAAAATACTTTCTAATCTACCAAAATAATAGAACACATAAATAAACATGTTATAAATAGATTTCATTTTTTTTTTGAATTTTTTTATAGTTTTTCAAATTTTTTTAAGATCTCCGACAACAAAAGGATACTAAGCTCGCCAAAGCGGCCAGCCCGCGTTACCCCGGCGAGTCCGAACACCTACCTGAATAACTCCGTGTTTGACTCCCGGAGTAGTCAAACACTGGCATTTGTGACATTGCCATCAACTGGTGCATCTTTGCGTATTTTGCTCATGGATGATCTCAACCACCCATTTTAATATCAATTTCCAATCGCTGATATTTTTCACGTGTACAGCATGATACATGAGAAGATCACCCCAAATAGCCGAAATACCTCTAATTCACCATGAAATGAAAAAAAGCGAGCCAAACTTCTGGCAAATAGTGCTTGTACGGCCTTTTGTCTCATTAATTTTCAAATATTATAATTCTATCCTTGCATCGGTTTTTTATTTTTATTTCCTTTTCTTGGCCCTTTTTTGTTTTTTCTATATTTGAATAACTTTTTGTCGATGAGTCATATGAGTATTTCACCTCTGACTTCACTGGAGTAATTTCATGTTTTTTTTTCCCTTTTTGGCCATTATGATTATTTTTTAAAGGAAATAGAGAATATGGTGTTTAATTTGAGATTTGAAAAAAAACCTTGTAAGTGATGGGATTTTAAAAAGAAAAAATATATAATGAAGTCATTTGTCTTTGGTACAAAGTGTTCATAATTAATTTTGATCATTGGATGTCTTTAGTACAAAGCGTTCACAATTAATCTTGATCATTGATGTGATATTTGATAGTTGCATTTATGTCATTGACCAAATTCAAAGATCAAAATAATTTTTTTAAACTTTGTGATACACTCAAACCATACGATTTCACATCGGATTGTTGTAAATACTTCATTGCATACACTAAAAAAAAAAGGACCCTTGAGATGCTGAAAAGACTGGAGAGGGAGAACAGATATAGGAGAGAGAGAGGCCACAAAGAGAGGAGAGAGAAAAGAAGCTTGAGAGAAGACATGAGGGGATTTTTATCGGCAACTATCGACTTCAATTGCGTCACACAACACAGAGTTTTACCCCTCCCCATTTAAAGAATTTACCTAAGTTTTTCCATAAAAGAATGAAACATACTTTTCATGTTTCATAACACCCTTCTTTCGAGATTTTCTCTCTTCCACAATCTGTTCAAACCTGGATTGTTTCAGTGCACCAGCCATGGCTCAAAAGACCGAACCCATCTCCCTTAATTTTCTACAGCGAAAAACTGCAATGGGGAACGAAGGACTGAGAGAGAGAGAGATACCTGCTTTTTCAGGGACTTCACTCCAGCAGCCATAGCCGTTGCTCGTTATGTAACGGACGAGCTTCTCGTCTTCCTCAGGCGACCACAGCCCTCGCTTCACTTTCTGCTGATTGCAGCACGAGTGGTGCCCCATTTGAAGAGAGAGAAAAGCGGCACCTCTCTCTCTCTCTCTCTCTCTTTCTCTGCCGCTACGTCTACAGCACAAACTTCTCACTCTCTCTCGTTCTTTGGTAGATGAAGCGGACCAGTACGTCGAAACCACAAACTTCTCTCTCTCGTTGTATGCTCGCAGAGAAAGATCGAGCGCTCTGCAGCGTCTAAAACACAAACTTCTCTCTCTCTCTCTTGGTATGCACAGAGGGAAAGAGGAGGGGAGCTCTTGCTCTTAAACAACAACGTTGGCCATCAGAGCCCGACAGGTTCACCGGGATGGGGCCCGCTATTCTATCTAACAGTACAAGGACGGGCCAACGATTCATATCTCTCTCTCTCTCTCTCGCTCTTTCTCTCTCTACCTATCCCTTTCTTTGTCTAGTTTTACGTTTGTGGTACTACGTACGAGTCTGTATTCACGTAAGTAGCGACCGCTGCCTCATTTTCTCTCTCTCTCTCTCTCTTCTTTCCATCCCACATCGTATCTCCGTACCACCTTCCGATATAAAGCCCTGGTGGGCCCCCAAAATATCGGGAGTGCCCCTGGAGCCTGAAATTTTTACGTATGGAGGAGAATCATGACTTACATGGTAGGCCTTTTAGGGTTCGTGTTGAAAACTTTTTATTTTATTTAATTTAATTTTTTTTTTTTTTTTCAGTAAAAAGAGAGACGTAGTTTCTTCGTTCAACGACTTTCTCGTCCCGTCCTGCCATACCTTCAATTTCCAAATCTTAAACACCACCCCTCTCTCTCTCTCTCTCTCTCTCTCACTAATTCAGTCTAATTTTTATTTAATATGATTGAGAGTATTAGTAGTATTAACATTGTATTTTGCTTCATTTCAAGTTCAATACATTAGTGGCCTCTCCCTCTATCTGGATAACTTAATTCTCTCTCTTATAGACCCCAAAAATTCTCAGATTAACTTATGGGGTATGTACTAATTGCTTCATTAAACTCGTTAACTTAAATGTTTCTCACTCCCTTCACAAAGAGCTCTCTCTCACAGCGGAGAGAAAACACAGAGATCCCAGTAACTCTCTCTAAAAGTGTCAATAAAGCTGTCCTGTCTCGATCGTTGCTTAGTTTTTTTCTCCTTTATCCACTTCTTACCGCTTTCATGGTTTTCCGTGCCTTGCACAAAAGAACAACTGGTCTTACTAATTCTTTATGCCCTCTCAACCCACAGCCCACTGTCATAACCAGCGGCCAGGATTAATATCCTCGTCAGCGTTCACGGTCCAGATATCCCATAGGAATCTCGCTTCTGAGCAATACAGACCGTTGATTCAGCTCATAGCCCAGTTTCCATATAGAATGATTTTGTGCACACCCTTTTCTACCAACGGTCCAGATACCCCTATGAGAATCGGTACATCCAATCTTGGCCGCCCATTCGAGTTCAAAAACGTAAAAGAAGAGGTTCTAGATGGGTTCTCGAAAATCTAACTATTTTTAGGGAAAAATCTTTATATAAAGTCGCAACTTTATACTGTCAAAGTAAAGCCTACCTAAAAAAAGAGCCCGGGCGTAATTGGTCAGCAGTTGATTTCCAACGTTATATCCTAGACTCGATTTTTATCAAAGATAGGGGCCCTCTCCGCCTAGGATCATCTCGACCTTGAAATGCATGGATATGAAGAAAAAAATAAATTTCAAGTACTTAACAGCCTATATCTTATAACAAGTTATCTGCACAGTTTATTTTCAAGATTTTTCAATGTAAATAGATAAGCTTGATCCGTATTACTTTTAAAAGTTTAACCTTAACTACTAAGAATAAAAATAGATTTACAAAGTTTTCAACACCTTCCGTCTTTTAGAGACTCCTTACAAACCTCAACCTTACGTTTTGGAAGTGCACTATAAGGACGACGAAATACCTGAGGGATGTTAATGATATTTAAGATTGAATGCAAGGGTGTTTACGTTGATACTTTCTACTACGACCCATGACATGCTCCCCTTCCTCCTCTAAAGAAACATTCGGTATTTCATTCCCCAGAAGATCTTGTAATTTACGAAATCGTCCAATATCTAGGTGAATGAAAACCTTTACTATTTTATTTTATTGTTGAAGGGTCCATTATCAGTATCTGAGCTATATTGTTTCCCCATTTTTTCTCTCTAATTGCCAAGGAAATTTATACTTTCCACATTTTCTCTCCCTAATCCCTAATCCCCATAGGTGAGCCGACGATCTATGGTCTCCTCTAATGCCTTTTTCCTTTTTTTGGGAACAATGGCCTTTCTCTTATTAGAACGAAAAAGAGAAAAATACAGCCTTATTGTTTCAATTGACTGTTATTACGTTATGTCTGTCCGTCTTGATTTTTTTATATTTTTTTTAGTTTGTTTCAGGTCTGATGTTTTAAACATCGGATTTCGTATTAATTTTTTATTTTATGACCACGTTAAACCATCAAAATTGTGGTTTAAATATCGGACTGCTAGGTCTAAATATCGAACTGTTGTAAACCTTCAAAAAAATAATGTTTAAATGCAGTCCGATGTTAGAAACAGCATACCGTCTTAAACTTTCAAAAAATGAGATCTAAATGTAGTTCTATGTTAGAAACATTTGCCTTAAATTTTCAACAAAATAAAGTTTAAATGGGCAATTGATTGATGTTACCAAGCTGTTGATGATTAAAAAATCGGGCTAGGGGTAAATTTGTCAAAAAATAAAAATTTTCAGAGGGGCTGTCCTTCCAAATAATAACCCTTTATTTTGGGTCCTTTTTGTTATAACGGTTTAAGAAATCAGAACAGACGTGAATTTTTGAAGAAGAACTTTAATGAGGGCACATTTGGCATTGCCCTAATAATGGTGTGTATGCTTGTGATGCCATTGTTAATATGTATGAGAGAGAGAAAGAGAAGCTGAGAATGGGCAAATGGGACACAGAAAGAAGAGAGAGAAGAGGGAACGTACGGATAGATACATGCAGGGTAGAGAGAGAGCTTAAAGACTAGGAGAGCCATTTTTCTATAGTTTGAGAGAGAGACAAGAAGAATATTTTTCTATACTTTGAGACTGAGAGAGAGAGTCAAGAATCATGTTTCTATAATTTGAGGGACCCAGTTTCTATGCGGCCGAGCCCACATATGTAGAAATACAGGTCGAAATGCGGGCTTATTAATAAATCTATTTTTTAGATGTATTTTGGACTTAATTTTTGTTAGGATATATAATCTTTAACGCAGAGATCATGAATATAAAAAAAATAAGCAAATTTTAAAAACTAGAAATAATAATTATAGTAAAAAAAAATTTGGACCATTAGTTTCTACTGTTTTTAGATAAAACACCTCCTTGCATCTATTTTTAAGATGGATGCTTTATATTTTCTTGACCGCATACGCAGTCATGAGGTCCAGCCCGCATGAAACAATTTTTTTAATTTGGGAGGGAAAATTTATTTATTTTTAGCATTGAAAGAGAGAGTTCATAGTCTATATGCCTAGGAGTCTTCCATAGTTTGAGAGAGCAAAAGAGGGAGAGAGTTAGAGAGAGAGAGAGAGAAGGGGGGTTTGTTGATTGACACTAATCCTTCACCGCACATTGATGTGAGGTCGTTGCTTGGATGAATAGCAAACAAAATTAGAAAAAAGGAATAAAGGGAGAGAGAGAGGGAGATTGTGGAAAGGAGGAATGATTAGACTTCGCTTTAGGGAGGAGCAAGGGAGGATTAGGGGCCTACCACGAGAGAAAATGGAATGTTTGATTAAAAGCATGGTTGGTTCAAGTTATAATCGGAGATGGAATGTCCTCACCACACGGCCCCCTTGTTTCATATGTTCTTTCTCACTCATCCCATTCCTTTTCCTATTCCTACTTAATCATATTTCCATTGATAGCAACCTATCCTAGTCTATAAGAGGAATCATTTCCCAACCCCGATATCACTTTAGGCCCTCAACTCTCTCTCTCGGCTCGCTCATTAACTTCCCCTCACAAATCTTTGGAGTTTAGACTAAGCTCATTCATAACCATCTGCCCCCCCTCTCTCTCTATCCAACTATTTTACTCTACGCTCACCCTTTCAACTCCCCTAAAAAAATCTCTACAGCTTAGACTAAGCTCATTCATTACCAAACTCAGGCTGTCCAAATCGGAACCGCCTGGTCAGATAAGAATCGAGCACTGGCCAAACTAGTTTTAACCGGTTTTGGTGGTCCAGCCAGTCATGCATTTTTTAATTTTTTTAAAAAAAGAACAAATCAAATTTCATTAAAAAAAAAAAAGGAGATTTGTTTGTAACCTTTTTTAGTGTTTTTTTTATCATGTCCACAAAGATTGCAAAGTGTTTTGGTCTTAGAATATTTATTTTTACATCTTTTTTTATAAAATTTCTAAAATACCCTTAAACACAAATCGAGTTTTTAAAATCCCTTTTTTTTTTTTTTTTTTACTACTTTTCAACTTCATTTGGATGTATTTTGTTTAATCATGCTTTAAATATATTTTTTTGGATTTTTGTATTTTTTTAACACGTTTTGGACTAGCAAAGACCTGCTCGGATAGGCCAGTTGAACTTGCCGATTTACCAATTACTCGGACCCAACCCTTGGCCAGTTTTCAAGGCTAGTCCAAATTTTCAAACAACGTTGTTCATTACAATCTGTCTCTCACACAAAAATCTTTAAGAGTTTAAACTAAGCTCATTCATTACAACCTCTCTCTCTCAAAAATCTTTAGAGTTTAGACTAAGCTCATTCATTACACTCTCTCGTCACGTGCGACCATCTACCTCACAATCATTTGTCAGCTGTAGGCATAAGGGCGCTCATGTCTTTATTTATCAGCTCAACCGTATGCATGTGTAGAGTTTTAAAGATAGCTTATGAAGAATGCGGCTTAGATTTTTGTTCAAGTCTGCTTTAATTGCACTTTCCATGAACCCACAATAATGATAGCTTTGCTGGGAAATAGTTATGCGGATTTAGCTGGGAAATTGTTATGCGGATTTTACTGCTTGATTTAAGAGAAGAGCATGATTACATACAATAATGGGGGTCAGCTCGTCCCGGTGTCATTGATCCTCTTTGTTATTCTGGGTCATGCACTTCTTTGGTTAAAAGACATTTCCAATTATTTCCTACTGACGGTTGGACCCCAGAAGGATTCCTCTATCATTGCTCTCTCTCTCTCTCTCTCTCTCTAAAACAAGAATATACCTCTTGACAGGTCTCTCTCCTTCTATCTATTACACAAACAAGCAAATGCCACTAGACAATCAATCTCTCTCTCTGTCCCTCTCCCTCTAAACCAAGCAAATTCTAAGTCTCTCCACACATTTACCCCTCTCTGTTTGTGCACGTATGCAAGCTTGTGTGTCCGTATGTGTGTAACATGCCAACACGATCGTCAAAAAAACATGACGTAAATTTCTTCGGAAACCATGTAGATTATCTCATTACAAGGGGCACGTATTCTTTCTCAAAACAAACAAAGCATAATAAATGTGGAGGTTCCATCCAAAAAATTACATCAAACACCTACTACTGCACATTAATCACAAGGGATTCAAATTTCCTCAGAAACCATGTAGATTATCTCATTACAAGGGGCACGTATTCTTTCTCAAAACAAACAAACTATAATAAATGTGGAGGTTCCATCCTACAAATTACATCAAACACCTACTACTGCACGTTAATCACAAGGATTCAAATAAAGCGTGTACGTATAATTAAGGATTCTTTTTCTTACCCTGTAAACCACGGCTAGGCCTCAATATTTGCTTTAGCAGAGCCATTTTAGGAACGTTCCAATGCTCCACATGCCTGAAATTTCAAGTTATCTATAAAAGGAAAAAGTAAAGAAATTTAAACTTCATCAAATTGAAGCCTCACCTGCAAACCCTTCCACTTTGAGCGTTGAAATAGTACTCTGTGTATCCAGTAGCTGTGTAACCATCACACAAGAATGATGTCACTGTGATAAATGAAATACTACTCAAAGTTTTTCTTTCATGATGATCATTTGTTTAACTATAAGGATTTTGCAAACATGCTTTACATTGATTAAGTGTTTTGTTTGGTGTGCTCAAAATCTATCTACTAAAGTACCCCTGCCATAAAATGCAAATCACCTTTAGAGAAGGGTTAGTGCTTGAACTAACCAAAGAAAAGAAGGGTCGGTGCTTGCATTAACAATGATAAAACATGATAACAGGGTTGGGGTGAGTTTTGTATTTGTCCTTGCATTAACAATGATAAAACATGATAACAGGGTTGGGGTGAGTTTTGTATTTGTCCTTGCATTAACAATGATAAAACATGATAACAGGGTTGGGGTGAGTTTTGTATTTGTCCTTGGCAAATTACAAATGGGTCCTTGCCCAAAACCTAATGTGCCTTGGTCATTGGGCTACAGGACATCTGAAAAATTAATCAACCTTAATTGGTTGAGCGCTTTCTTGCTAAGGCTCTTTTAGTCTCTTGTGCGCTACAGGGGTACTTGATAATGTTGATTAAAATAGAAGCAGATAGTTTTCAATACAGACTCGGGAAAGTTTTGGCTTGGGTTAACAAAGTTAGCCTAACCAAATGTGAATTATTTCAGTAAGATCCCCGTACTTAATTCTCCCAAATGGTATTCAATGTTGTTTTGAACTTGCCAGATAGGATGGGCTGCCAAGGAAAAGTCATGACACAGCTGAACCGCCAATGGCCAATTCCTTTATCCTGCACTCAATACTTCATTTAATACAAACCAAAAAGTGACGTAACTTAAGAAGCAAAACCTCAGAATAGTAATGCATTTCAAGCAACCCTAACCCCAACTTCCCCATCTCCAAGAAAAGAAAAAGAATAAGACCCAATTCATAATGGCCATTCATTTGTTTTACACAAGAACAAACATGGATCTACCTCCAGGTCCTCCCACTTAGTGAGTTTCATGTCAGACTTTTCAAGCAGAGACCCAAAGTTTGAGCAATTTCGCTTGAAGCGCCGGAGGCCTCTGAAAGAACCAGCTGGATCCGCAAATTCACAATCCTCTTCATAAACATTGAGAGTGAGATTTCCTGAAATAGAAAATATGTATTGATGTATACTTAAATGAGAGGATTAAATGCCCGCATATAATAAACATTTTAAAACAATTTTACATAAAAAATCATATTACATAGTCACAAGGCAGGTTTAATAGATTCAAGCAGCCAAGAACACATAGGAATCACAAGGATGACCAATTTATGTGACTCAAGTGAGGAAGACTTTACAAGCAAATATTTTCCGGACCAAAGATGACCCAAAGACAACAAACCAGGAAAAATGAAGTGGACTTTAGTTTTTGGAAAGCATCCTATACTCCAATAGAACAAGAGGACCTATATTTCTTTTCATGATGGGCAGCAAATGTTGAGAGAGTGGGACTGACCATTGAGGTCTCATCCTCTTCTGCTGTGTCCATTTTCTCACCATCACTGTCCATCATTTCCTCAGATGGTGATGACCCCAATGGGCCATAGTCAATTAGACAATAGTATACTTCCCATTTGTTTCTTCTTCAAAGGATGTTAGAAAACACACACACACATTGCAGACACACAAGAAGCATCCTTAGCATGGGACAATGCTTTGGCTACAACCTAATGAGAAGGAAGATCAGAGAACATCCAAAATGATAATAAATATGAAGCATTGCCAGAAGTTTGAAGCGCTGAACAAGTAATATTTCCTCCAAAATATTTGTTCCAAAGGATTTGAAACATGTGAATGCCTTTGAGAATGATATTTGCCAGATGGATTCTCTTGGCTCTCACCAGAGGTAGAAAAATATGTTTGAGATAATTGAGTGGCTGCTGACAAGAACTCGTTGACTCTATATGAATTCTTATATCATTTAATTTATCTGTCTTTTTGGCCAACCACCATGGCTCCATAACAACATTCCCAAACCAAGGTCAAGTAATCACCAGCAGAATGCGAACATAGCACATAGATTAGCTTAACTCTGGATAAAATTCCTCAACCTGAAAGTAGCACTACTACAGCTATCTGCTTGGATTTAAATACTTAAGACAAATTCAATGTAAATATAATGGAAGATGTTCTCAGGCATGTGCAGTTACACATAAAACTATGGGGCAGCACCTGATTTACCCATTTTCTGAAAGGGTGAGGACCCAAAAATATCCAAAATCTCTCCCCCAATCCAAATCCTATTCTTTTATTTTTCTTTTTTGGTTGGTGATGGGGTATGATTTTGAGCTATTTAAGATCTTTTTTATGTCGTTGAACATTATAAATGGAGAATGAGGTGTCATTGCACCTGTTTATAGTGCAGGACCAGATGCATCATAAATGGATTGTGTTGAATACGCTTTTGGAGCACACTTCAGTTTGGCCATGGCAGAAAAGCACTTCAATGCTTCATTGGATTCAGGGGATGTCTATAGGCATCACCATCGTTGTCGTCATCATCATCATCATAATAAGAATAGTAATAATATAATAATAACAATATCAAAACATTTATAATAATAATAACAACAACGACAATTCAACAACAACAATAATATATATATAAATAATAAAAGAAAGCGGATTAATACTATTCATAGAGTAGTAAATATTTTAATATTGATTATGCGATATTGTAATTTAAATAATTGTTTCAAAGTTATACTTTTTAAGGAGATTACTTCTGTAAATTTTTATGCTATGAATGTATGCCCAAGCCTCAAGATAAGTTTCCACATTTAAATTTTACTATCCATATCAATCTTATCAATAGTCATGAAATCGGTTTTCCTTGACCATCATTACTTGCTCAAAGCGACTTAACTTTAATAGCACTCATTTTTTGGAGTAACTTATGAGTGCCCTGTTTTACTTATAGTTGCTCGTTTTATTAAGTATAAATTTAATTTCAAAGTTCAAATGTACCCAAATTATATTCAATAAATCAACAATATGCTAGAGTTTCCTTTTGAAATTCCAAACGCGATATCATGCCAAAGATATTATTCTGTAACCACAATGATCCTAAAAAACTGCAAGAATTACCCCAATATTTCCATGAACCATTGTCCTACATGCTTCTGTTGAATGGTTCTTCATTTTAGTTTAGGGGCCAAGGTGAAGCAAATTGAACAATATTGCATAAAACTCTCTGAAAAGTGTGGCTAGAAAAATTGAAGGCAAATCCATTGTGTTTGATTCAGGACTTGGAATTTGGATCCACAACTATAAAAATATCAGTAACATAGGCTCTGTATTAACAGAAGAGGAGCTACATGGGAGTAAAACAAAGACAATGAAAAATTGGAAATAACCTTAGAAAATGTAGGTAACTCAACCGTGGTAGTAGGCTGAATATTTATCAATTGACTACCACATTGCTGATTGTATCCTTTGAGAACAAGAAACAACTTCTCACATTCAATTCTCCCATGCAAGTTGATATGGACCATCTAGCCTACGGACCATCTAGCCCAGTAAATTCATCTCATATGTCCAAAAAATAATCGAGCAAATATGACTCTGCTGAAGTGCATTGAACATTAAGTCTGCCCTCTTATTGGTTAGAGAGTGAAAACCACAAAGTTATGAGCGGTTCAATCCCAAATTACCCCATCCTCAAAGAAAACGTACATCAAACACAATTTGCAAGCCATGTGATCAAGCATATGAGACTCAGAGTTATATGTGTTCTTCACCACCAAGTGTAAACTCCAATTAAAATTCTGTTTGAAAGAGAGAAAATTCAATGAAAAGCATAAAGCAATCAACGAGATAATGAAAGCAAAACTCCACAAAGCACAAGAGGAACCATAACACTCATTAATAGCAAGACAAAGAAGCCCAAAGTCATAGTTGGCAACAATCAAAGATGGTCTCGCTGTGAATAGCCAAAAAAGTGCCATATGATGCCTCAGGAGATTGGGGAGACAAGGCTCAAGAGAGGGAAAAATACAATACAGTGGCACATGGCCAAGTGAGACAGCTTGTGTGGTAAGGAAGCTGACTAATTAAAATATAAATGTTCTTAACAAGCATGTTGCTTTCTTTTAGAAGCCCTCACTGAGGGTGGAATGAATACTAATCAAGAATTCCATGACGCTCCTTTATCTGCCACCAATGTTTAAGTTAAACTACCTCATCAATATACTCAAACTTCGGGAAAAGGACAGAAACTCATGTTTATTCATACACATGTTAAACCAAGTTAAGATGACCACAGTAATAATTCTCCAAAAAGTTTAATATAATATCAAAAGAAAGCAATAGAGTGAACATAGAAGGGGAATGCAGGGTCGTACACAAGATTGGTGCACTTTTATTAGTTGAAGATTAAAAGCGTCTCAGAAAAAGAAAGACATGTACACTCACTTGACTAATACTTTAAAGCTGGAGTAGATGTCATCTCATCAAGAAGAAAATTGTAGTACACAACCATAAAACAATTAGGTAAGGGAATATTATTATTCAGGAGTTTCTAACTGTTAAACTTAAACCATGAATCTGTAGTAAGGTTTAATTCCTGAGATTTAGGGCGAATTTGAATGCCACCCATAACACGTGCCAGAAACATTCTGGGCGGCCTTTTAGTTAAAGCCAAGTATCATGACTTCCTTGGAAGCCAATTTTTATACCTGTTAAGGTGTGCAAGCACAGAACGAAGGCTGCCCTTTCATGTGTGTAAAAAATAAAATAAAAAAAGCCGAGCATCATTGACTTCCTTGGAAGCCAATTTTTATACCTGTTTAGGTATGCAAGCACAGAAGGAAGGCTGCTCCTTTATGTGTGTAAAAAATAAAATAATATAAAAAAATAAAGTAAACTAAACTAAACACAGAAGAGGGGCTTTTTTACAGAACTCATTACAGAAACTGACATACATGTGCAGCTGGCAAACAAGCCATTAGTTAATAAATTTATATTGGAATATGATGAGATACTAGGCAAATTACTATTCCTTATTTCTCTCGTCCAATTACAGAATAACAAAGAGGCATCCATCAAATGCCTGTTATGCGCCCATCTACTAATTGTGCTATGCTGGTATCATGTGATGGCTAAATCCAACACTTTCCTATTATTTTTTACATGCCAATGTAATTTACTATACTTCCCTTTCCTGATTTACACATCTCAAGAAAATACTAATGACCAAACTCATAATTTTTGTACCTTCTATGCTTTTTACAAGCTTATACTCAAACAAATTCCCAATCTACATTTAGAACGCACGCTCAATACACAACTACTGTACAAAATGTCGAAACAGTGATTACATTTTTTGGTCTTCTGTGAAACAAAGGGCGTTCCTAGCAAAACAAGAAAACCATTTGTAAATCACCATAACATGGCAAGTACACATTTAAGCAAATACTAAAGAAGATTAGTACATAGCAAATAATTTATTTCATAGACTCCTATGAATTATAAATTAGAAAGAATAGTTGTCTTGGATTTGACAGCATAAGTGCAAGTGCTATATCAGGTAGTTGTAAGAAATACTATGCTCCACTGGACCAATCACTGGGTCCTATTTCATTGAATTATCCCATATTTTCTATGAGATATACTCTCAAAATTAGTTCCTGAGAATTATCAACAGGATGTAACACTTAGTCAAGATGCATTAAAAAAAAAAAGGACCAAAAAATCTCAAGATACACAAGTAATTCACCTGAAACTAAGAGCAATGAAGTTTTTGGTGATACAGGACACAAATTATGACTTGCAATTCATATAAATCTCACAAATGCCAATAAAACAGAAAAACCCAAAAGACGAGATTTGAACAATAAACAATGAGTCAATGAAACTCTCTCTAAAACCAATGGTAATCACTCAAACTGCACCAATTTGAGGTGATGTGAAACCTTCCAAAAACAATAAATGCTACAGGAAAGTGAGATCACATATCCTAGTAGTTTTCTCACATAAACATCTTCCCTCAAAGGATGAAAAGAAATTTACCATCAAGTAAAGTAAAATCCGTGTCTCCATAGTAAAACAATTATGGTAGCCAGACCCAAAATAGAAAAGGGAAAGGAATAAAGAGTATCTATTACATGCTTTTCTATTAATCAGTGCCATACTGATATGGGGAATCTCACATTACATTGTTGAAGTAAAAATACTGAAAGTCAAGTATCCAGCTATGCCACCCAACAAATTGCTGACCCAAATGCAAATCTGCAATACCTCAAGTTGCTTGGCTCTAAAAGGCTGACTTCTTCCATGGCTTGTCAGTAGCATATTTACAACACTAAAGAATGAATAGTTTTGGAATCATTGTGACCAGTGATAGTGCTAGGAAAATCTATAATAGTCAGCCAATGGTATAGTGCGAGAAATCAGCCACGTACTCGACTCTGGCCTGAGCCAAGCTACTCCTTCGAGTTCAATTGCTCGGTCAAGTACTGTACACATACATAAAAATTAATAAAAAAATCCAAAAAATGAAAAAAAAAACAGAAAACCCCATTTCAAAACATGTGGAGCCACTGCTTGCCTCGATGTCCCCTTGTACACATAGGTAAAAATAAAAAAAATCCAAAAAGTGAAACAAATAAGAGGAAACCTTTCTAAACACATGCATTGCCTCCAGCTGTTGCCTCGATGTTTTCACTCTCGTGCTTATCATGTCCCTCTTTCTCTCTTCTCCGAGCTTAGTAGCAGTGGTGTTTCTCTGTGGAAGGAGGGAAGATAGGAATATGCAAAGAGGAAGAGAGAGCTATGCAGAAGAAGAAGGAAGAGGAAGGAAGGGAAGATAGGAAGATGAAAAGAGGAAGAGAGAGACTGCCAATCTGCTGCTGTTTTATTTGCCGATTACTATGTGAGTTTCTTGGTCAAAATAAGGCCGTCCATAAAAAATGGCACTGGCTGTCTGGCTTTTTATAATCAAGTGCCCTGAATCCTGCATTGGTTGTTGATTTCTTGTGAATTTTTACCAGGAATCAGGGTGAAAGAATCTGTTCTCACCAAAATTTCAGAACCCCTCTCCTTCTCTACCTCGTTTTTTTCCCTGATTTTGGCCAGATAATAGCATATCGATTAGAACCCAGAAGATAGAAATAGTGAATCTATGACCAACAAAGATTGATGGGCAAGAAAGTTCTCTTAATTCTTGCCAAAGTTTGGGAATGCCAATCACAAATAATGCCGGAAAAGGGAATATGGGGTAGAAATGGTAATTAAAAATCACCAGAAAAAAGATTCAGGTGATCAGAAAGTGGTTGGAAAACGAGAAAAAACCAAGCATTGCATGAGAGCTATTTTTTTTTAGATTTCTATTTTTTTAGATTTTTTAATATTTTTTTAATTTTCTTGGGAATTTTTGGTGGTGCAACTCGCCTTGCCACTAGGGCGAGGCTGAGTTACTCACCCAAGTCCAAGTGAACTCAACTGAGTCCCAGTACACTACTGAGATGTTTCGTCATCTTCACAAAAATCCATAGGTTTTTAAGCAAGGTAATGGATTCTTAAGTACAACATGTCTAGTTCTAGTTCATAATCAACAAAGTAGTAAAACTCTTAGATAAATTGGGCAATGAAGGTGATCAGCTAATCAAAAGCAGAATGAGAACATGTCTGGAAAATCTCAAGGAAAAGGCCGAGAAATGTAATGGGAGAATGAAATGGAATCATGTTGGAAAACATCATGAAAAATGTATGGGATACAGGAAATGTGTTCCCCATGGTAAAAAAGTATGAGTGAATTACAACAGTGTCAAGTAGAAAGTACTTCACTCCAACTTCAGCAACCGAACAAAGTGATTTTGTCTAGTAGAAAGTGCTTGATGAGTCAAATGTGAACGAGGAGACCAAACAAAAAAGAAAGGGCAAAAAATAGTAAGGAAATACAAAGAAAAATCAAAAGCTAAACATTCAATAGCATGTTGATCCTCACATAGAACAAAGATTATCATATCAATCAACTAGATACAAAACTCCTCAAAGTGAGAGGCGTACGATAACGCTCATCAAGACACAGAAGTCTACAAGTCAAAGTGCAAGACAAGCTAAGATACTTCTACCCATGGTTGTTAGGAGCAGAAGCGGATTGAGAGGGTGGGATCGTTGCTTCCCAAAAGCTCCCTGATTGGGAAGCACCAATGCAATAAATGTTAAAAAGAAATATATAAATATCTAAAATATGATAAACTCCAAAAGATAACCAAAGTATTTCAAGTTTTCATTTAAAGTTTGTCTAGAAATGAAGCCCATCGATAACCAAAGTATTTTGGGTTATCATTTAAAGTTTGTCTAGAAATGATGCCCCTTCCTTCAAACTCAAAACGTTTACATTGTGATACATTTTGTAGGCCCCACAATAACACCCCAAAGGACAAATCAGGCTCTTCCTTACTGACTTAAGTTGAACGAGCTCCCCAAAAACTAGGGAACACTTTCAAGAAAGAAATGGAATGAATTCTGGCTCCCTAACCACGAAACACGTGTTCTAGGAGCTGTAGTTCCACCTTGCATAGTAGATCCTAGTAACTATGGCCCAGACATGAATAATACCAAAGCGCATCAATATGATGAGTCAGGAGAGGGGGGAGAGACAAGGGATGGAAGCTCATATCAGAAAAGCACTACCATGCAATGAAAAACTCCAAGAAATGGGAAAATAAGTAGCATGAAATTTCCTAGATTTAAAGAGAACACATCATACTTCTTTCCAGAGCACATCGAAAAGGAAATAAGTTTATCCATTTGAGTTTTGACTTCTATGTGGATAAACAACCGCTTTCAATTAGGGGATGGGCTTAACAAAGTCAATCCTAACAATTTCCATAAATTTTGTCTATTTCATCAAATAAATTAGAGAAAATAACGGTGCAACGCAGAGTTCCTACATTGGCAACCAAAAAAACTAAACTTTTCTTGCAGAAAATTCTTGATGGTCCATTAAGAATGTGGAAAAGTCATCATTTTTTAGGGCAGAATGAGAAGACAAGGGGGAAAAATCCACTTTGAAAGTGTGAAAAGAATAAAAAGATATAGGACTGTAGAGAAATACATCTTGAGATAACAACGTATAGACATTCTCTTAGAGAAACTCAGCTAATCATCATTTTTTACTGTAGAAAAACATCTTGAGATAATGCCAAATAGTTACAATGGCTATAAGAACCCAAAAAGAACCGATCCTTCGAATTCCGATACCAAGTTCCTTGAACATTCTATTAATAATTGTTGCTTTAACCAATTAAATAATAAATGAAAATGTATAACATGAGACAATTTACTTTTGATATACGAAGGTCACAATCATTATTCACCATTGGATGTCAAATCAGGGTGATTGGGGATGTGTCATTGTTGGGCACAACGTCACGAAATAAAATTTCTCTAATGTTATGATACACTTCAATCTATTATATTTCACATCCAATAGCTAAAAATGATTGTGACCTCTTTGTACCAAAAGTAAATGATCTCATACTATACATTCCATAAAAAATAAACAAGCTTTGAGAGACAAAATTGTCAAAGAGTAAAACAAGGTTCATCACTTTCTGTTTTGTAACGCATCCAATTTCTATACAATCTCTCCACTTATGCTAAAAAAACCGTTGCCAACAAGGAGATGGCAGCAAAAACCCAAAAATGAACGGCACAGAAACTGTCTTGGGAACTAGGAGGGTAACACAGCACGAGTGATGAACAGGAGAGCTAGAAGAAAGTTATTGGCAATTGTTTTGGATTGGACCCTATAAATAGCTAAATAAAAACCCTGCAATCTAATGCAAGAAGGTAATCAGTACCATTTTTAATATTCACGTCATGAAATTTATCTCATTGTACTCCCAAAAGGAGCAGAAAATTTTATGTTACCAACCTTCATAGCTTACCACAATTTTCATATTTTCAAGCTGGACATAATTGACACAAAATCAATCGACCAATATGAAATTTGATGATTAAGAAAGTGAGATAGCACCCATTACATTTATTGAATAATTGAGTATAAACAAGAATAACCATCTAGTAACATCAGTGGCGGGTTTCAAGCAAAATTCACACCAGAGAAAAATAATTACAAATAAAAGAATGGATGAAATCATCAAAGGATGGAAATTCATACGAATAACAAACCTTTCAAACAGGGAAAAGGAAATAAGGACACGAACAAACATAAAGCCCTAATCTATTTGGGTATCCTAGTTCCCCATTTTTACTAGAAGGGCCCATCTATAAAGCAAAAGAAATGCAAAACAGAACAAATAAATACAGAAGTAACTTACAGAAAGTAACAGTGAAGAACCATTGATCACATTCTCTAGCTGATTCAAGGTAAAACCTAGCCCAAGCTCAGAATCATTCAAACCTGTAACGAAATAAGACCTCTGAAAATCTTCCTTTATACAATCCACAACTGCTTCTCTGGACAAATTTCCCTCAATATTTCCCGCCAATTCAAGATTACGATCAAAATCCCCATTCTTCGATGGCCGGAAAAATGAAGCAGCAATTCCAATAAGCTCCGATCCATACCAGGCGAGCTGAAGCAAGAGGTTACTCGCTCGTGGATCTCCGCCATCCGAGGAAACTGGTTTTTTAGCTGAGCAAAGTAAGTTGCAGATTTTCCGGTTATATTTCCACTGGAAATTTTTTCCGGGCAGTGCGATGGGGAGGGATGGGTCATTTGAAAGGTGTTGGTGGCGGGAAACGGTTACAAGCGGGAGGTGGAGAGAAGCCATCGCATGATGCGAGAGAGAGAGTCTCAAATTGAATTGGAATTAATTGAAGTGCGGAGATTCTCCCCTCCAGAGATAGCAGAGATGAGTGCATCTGCACGTGACACGTGTAAATAGGACGGAAGGATTCCTTACCGATATAAGGGAAAGCTTTTTATACTTCCCTACAACAAAGAATATCCATGCTTCCCCTACCATCCACCTTTCCAATTTTTGATAAAGAGAGCCACCCACACTTTGATCCTAGATCCGAAAACTCAAAGTATTTTATTTTATTTTTTTTACAAATTGTATAAATATGAAGTTTGGCATGTGCAATCTTCTCATTGGGATACACTTATACAAAATATTAAAAATATTTTTTTGATAAAATATAATGACCATAATACCCTTTGAATCAAAGGTATTTTGGTCATTTTATTTTATCGAAAATATGTTTTTCATCTTTTTTTTACTAGTGTGAGTTTAATAGAGGATTGGACGTACAAAATTTGGTGTTAAAATAGTTTGTAGAAAAAAAATTAAAAATAAAATAGTGTAGAGACGTAAAATTGTGATTGAGGCAATCTTGACCCTCCATTCAAAATAGACGGTTGGATAAGGGGAACTTTTATGTTGTACGGGAAGCATAGAAAGCTTGCCCCCGATATAATACACTTTTTATAACAAAAATAAGTTTGACAAAGAGCACTACTACGGAGTATATTATCTATTTCATCATCATTTTATCCTTTTTCTAATTAATTGGGATCGGCTACATGAATCCTGGTTCTCTATTATGCTCTATTAAAGGTCATATCCTGAATGAGACTATAAATTCTCATATTTTTTAGAACTACTTCCTACTACCTCCTTTTAGGCTTAGCCATTGTCATTTTCAATCCTTCTACTTGAACTAACTCACACCTCCTAACAGGTGTTGTACTTGGTCGGCACTGTACATGGCTATCCTACCTAAGTCTACTCTCTCTCATTTTATCGCCTATTGGCGCCACACTTAATTCCTTTCGAATAAATTCATTTCGAATTATATCCCTTATTGTCTTGCCACACATTCATCTCAACATCATCTTTGATGCACTCCTTCTATGGGTATATTGTTTTTTGTCCGCCCAACATTCTGCCCCAAAGAGCAAAGCTAGTCTCAATGTTGTCCTACAAAGCTTGCCCTTCGGCCTCATTGGTATGCGGCGATCATATAAAATTTCAGTTGCACATCTCAACTTCGCTCACCCAGCTCTAATTCTGTGTACGGATCTTCCTCGATCTCTCAATTTTCCTGGATTATCAACTCAAGATATCGAAAATGCGGTCTTTTTTGCACTTCCTGAATGTCAATTTTAACTATTCCTCGTCTCTATTCCTATTATTACTAAACTTGCACTCCATATACTTTGTCATAGTTCAACTAATTTTTAGAAATGTTAATCCCAAATAATTGAGATAAGATTTGGATGATGATAATGATTAAATAAATACCATCTAAATTTTAGAAAACGAGATATAAGTGGTAGGAAACTCAAGATTTAGTTTTTTTATTTATTTTTAGATTAATAATCTAGTGATTTATAAGGAGTGGCCAAAATTTTAGATTTAAAGATCCTCCCAAGTATGTCTTTTGACCGAGGGAGTAGATGTACAATGTACTCCTACCGGGGCATATGTTACACACTCATAATTTTATCGTATAAGACCAATTATCCAGTATATATAAGTTACACTATCTGTAAGGCACTAAATAAATGTGACAGCTTGGGTGTAAGAAAGTTTGAAAGAAATAAATTTAAACTTTGAGACTAGTCAATGGAACAATGTAATCGTTCAATTTTATCCAATGGTCAAGAATCATCGTAACCTTCATGTACCAAATATAAATGATCTCTTTGTATATTTTTCTAAAGGGAAAAGTTTATATAAACCTGAGGCTCCAAACATTCAAATTAGAGCCTACCTCAAAAATTTTACCAGAAGAGGTTCTTTTGATGCTCAAAGATCCTCAAATTAATCATCTTGACATTAAGAAGCATGGACATGAGGAAAAAAAATGAATTTCAAGTTTTGAAAATAATATATTTTGTAACACATTTTTGAACCGTCAATTTTCAAGATTTTCATAGATCCGCCGATCTGCACTATTTTTTTAAGCTTTAAACTTTAAAAATAAAGACGAAAACATATTGTAAAGTTATCACAAAGATTTTCAGTATTGAAACCATACTTCTCCACACTGTTTGAAGGGGGGCTCTAATTTGATTGTTTGGAGCCTAGACTCTACATAAACGGCACCCCTTTCTAAAATCTTTTATAAATATATTGTATAATGATGTGTGAGTATTAAAGAGTATTTTATATGTGTGCGGTTTGTATAGAGCCGAGGATCTAAATAATCAAAGTAAATAACACCTTCAAATAGTGTCGAGAAATGTAGTTTCAAAAACTGGAAATCTTTGTGATAGCCTTAAAATATATTTCCATCTTTAATTATCAAAATTAAAGATTCAAAAATAGTGTAGATAGAACAGATCAATGGAAACTTGAAAAACTTGAAAATTGACCGTAAAAAAATGCATTACCATATGCACTATTTCTAAAACTTGAAATCTATTTTTTTTTCTTATGTCCATGTATCTTGATGTCGAGATGATCAATTTTAGGATATTTGAGCATCAAAACAACCTCTTAGAGTACAATTTTTTAGGTGGGCTCTAATTTAATTGTTTCGGCTCTATATAAACTTTTTCATTGTTATATTTCATATTTTATACTCGTCCTATTTTTTTGTAGGCATGTATTGAGTTCTATTAATATTTTTATCCTTTATATAGGCTTAAGTATAACTTTTGTGTATCTGTGCTTCTTACTATGATGCATACATAAAATTAAAAATAAATCATTTTAAGGGAAAATATCTCTACAGACTCTATTTTTTAGTTTCATTTCTCCATAGGTCTAAGGTTTTAAAACCTATCTTATGACATAAAGATTCTATCTAGTATATCTTCTAACCCTTGGGTCAACTTTATATTTTTTTATCCCATTTTTTTAACCTAAACAAATTGAAAAAATACACTCTTTCTGAACTCTTCTTTCTCTTCATGTATTCAATCTCCCAAAACCCTCTCTCTTTCTTTCCCCAATTCTCTCTCTCTAGTGTCTCTCACTCTCTATCTTGTGCTTCCCCATATCCTTCTCTCTCCTATTTTCCCCATCTCTCTCTCCCCCATGTTTTTCCAAATCTCTCTCTCTCACTCTCCATTTTACTCAAAGAAGAGCAAATTGAAACATTGATTTTGTTCTATTCCAGTACCAAAACAGAGAGCTTCTTAAGCTTGTCAATGGCTTTTGGGGTGGTGCTACTGATTTGATTGTTACCAATGTTTAGTTGGACTAACGATGAGAAGTTTAAGAGAGTGAGGGGAACAGTTTCTACTAATGGAGTTGTTGGAAAGATCAAGATTGCGTTACCTTGGCTAATCTCCCAACTCCTCTAGTATGCTTCTGTTGATCTGGTTAGAACCCAGGTAAAGCTTTTCTAGTTTTTTTAGCCTAAAGAGAGAAGGAGGCATTGGTCCAGATAGAGAGTTATGCTCCAAATTCAACAATTGAAGTACCATAGATTATTATAGTATAAAGAGGGAAAGGTGAGAGGGATTATAACAACAATTTAATTAGGCACATTCCTCCAAGCCTAGGTGATTTACCTAATTTCGACACATTGAATGTCTCTTATAACAACCTTTTTGGCTATGTCCCCCTTTGCTCTCTCTAAAATTCAACTCAAGTTCATTAAAAGGAAACCTCAAACTAGATGCATATAGTCCATCGGTCCCCTGCTCAATCAACTATGAGCATTGCTTTATTTGTAGTTCACCAACACAGATAGAGAGAGAGGGGTTGGGGAAAAATGGAGAGAGAGAGAGAGAGAGAGAGAGATGAATTTGGGGAAGCACGGGGAGAGAGAAGATGGGAAAATGGAGAGAGGGATTTGGAGAATCATAAGAGAGAGAGTGAGAGGCATGAGGGGAGAGAGAAAGAGTTGGGAAAATAGAGAGAGAGGTTTGGGAGATTTACAAAGAGAGAGAAATCCACAAAGAGAGAGGGGTCTAGCATGTCTTATGTAATTTGTTTGGGCTAAAAGATAGAATACAAATAGATAAATTAATACTGGGGGTTAGAAGATAGGTTTTGGAGCTTTTGGTCTAGGGAGAAATGAATGTTAAAAATAGGATCTGTGGAGATATTTTCCCTAATTTTAAAGTAAATCATCATCATCATCATTTGAACCTTATCTCAACTATTTGGGATTTGGCTACACGAATCATTCTACTCTATCAAGGGTCATTCCCTCAAGAAGGCCACGAGTTTCCCCTATGTTCTTTTGGGCCTTCTCTTTATCATTTTAGAGCCTTTCACTTGAGCCAAATCGCACTTCATAACTAGTATTGTATTACAGCTACAATGCATATGATTGGCCCATCTAAACCTACTTTCCCTCATCTTATCGTATTTTGAAGTTGCACCTATTTATAATTTAAAATAAATATAATAACTATAATTTCTTAATATTTGTAAATATTTTTGTTATTTTGTATACTATTAAATTATTCTTTATATTTTTTTACATATGCTTGATAGTAAAAACTTTCTACCAAAATGGGATCCAAAATTGATGGATACAAAGGAGTAAGGGCGGTATTTTATCACAAGTCGGAAGAAGCACAAGTCATGTTTAGTGATCCATCCAAATTTGGTACAAAAAACGATGATATGCAATTTGTAGTTTGAAGGCAGAGAGAGGAAGATGGGCATTTGAAAGAAAAATATTAATTGTCGTTTCAAAAAAAAAAAAAAAAAAAGTAAGAAAAGGGCAAAAAATAGTTTTAAGAGGCTCCGAAAACACTTGAGAATATTAAAAATAGGCAGTCTAGATAGTGTGTTAGAAGATGAACTTTTTTTTTTTTTAAGTACATTAGCAAAAATGTACTTAAACCAAGAAAGTAAAAACTTTCTTAGAAATCTACTATCTCCTATCTCCTCTCTCTCATCAAGAAAGTCCTTACTTGGTTTAAGTACATTTTTGCTAATGGGTCAAAAAACAAAGGTGCGGGGTGGTGGGTGGTGGGTGGTGCGGGGGGGGGAGGTGTAAGATATGAGAGAGTTATATTTTTAACAAAAAATGAGTATCATCTGAAAGAAAAACATTAAAATGGGCTATCTTGAAATTAAAATGAAAACTTGGGTCTCAATGAAATTTTCACTTTACTTCATTCATCCCACAATACTGATGTGTTGTTTAAAGCCTTCATTCTCATCTTAAACAACATCTCCTTCATAAGCTTTACATCGAAGTCTCTGATGTGCTGAAATCATCAAGTACGTCAGAGTTTGAGAGTGAAACTATATGTCGCATTCCACGTGCGAATGTAGCAATCCGCCCATGCGACCCACCTCCACCTCCACCACCACCACCACCACCCAAATTTCATTAACAACTATGAGCTTTGCAAATTGGGCTAGGGCTGGAATTTGATCCAGGGGCCATCCCAAACATGGCCTTGTAATCAGATACTGTATGTGCACTCTTGTTAAGGAGTTGGAAACTCTCTTGAGTCATTTCTTGAACTTCTGATAAGGATAAAAATCCAATATATTTGACAGACAAAATGGGCATGTGAAAGCAAACTTCAACCAAATTATGTGTATGTGCGTGAGAGAGAGAAAGAGAGAGAGAGAGAGAGAGAGAGAGAGAGAGAGAGCACCTTTGATTATAATAGAATATGCATGGATAATAATCCATGTCACAACACATGGATACGTGTACCACCATACGACATGAATATAAATGTTAGAAATATGAATCTCAAAATTAGGCTCTGATGCGATACATCTGCATATTATTTACAAAAAGGGGAAGATAGTCGACCAAGATCTAATAAAGTATGATTTATGTATTAGATTTGGAGAAGATGAAGAGCTCAGGAGCATTATAAAGAGAGAAACAATATCTATCAATTCTTATTACCAAGGAATGAAACCCTAAATGAGTTTATATACAAATACATATTTAATGTAGACCATATTATCCCTACACAAATATACAATGACAATAAATGACAACTAAAAATTATATGCACACATTAGTACCCCGCTCAAGTTGATGCGGACATGAGTAAAATATGAGCTTGTTTACTAGAAAATCATAGCATTTTCGAGTAATAGATTTTGTGAAAATATCAGCCTTTTGCAGTAGAAAATATCAAACCTTTTGCAATAGAAAAAATATAAGGGAGAGATGATGTACCATCAAGATAGCGATCACAAACATAATAACAATCTACATTAATATGCTTTGTTCACCCATGAAAAGCTAGATTAGGTGCAATCTTAATTGCACTTTGGTTATCTGCATATAAATGTGTGGAATTTGAAATAGAGATATCAAATTAATTGAGAAGAGCATAAATCCCAACAACTCTCACGAGCAACAAATGATATAGCTCGATACTTAGCTTCAGTACTTGACTTGGGGACGATGTCATGTTTCTTGCTCTTCCATGATATTAACACAATATTCTGTAGTAGAGCGGTTAGTGTCTAGATCACCTACCCAATCTGCATTTGCATATACACTGAAATTCAAAGAGGATGTGGAGTCAAAGAATAATCCATGATTGGAGGTACCTCGAACATAATGCAATTTTTGATGAATTGTTGATAGATGTGGCCGTTGAGAATCTAAACTAAATTGACTCACAATACGGACATCATATGCAATATCTATACGAGTCATAGTGAGATAGATGAGGGAGCCAACGAGTTTACGATACATTGTAGACTCAAGAAGAATATCTCCAACATGTGCAGAAAGTTTAACATTAAGTTCCACAACGGTATCAACAATCTTCACATTATTCAATCAGGCACTGGAAACAAGGATCAAGTGCATAGTTTTGTTGATGGATATAAATACCACGTTTAGAGTAAGTGATCTCAAGGCCAAAGAAATAAGATATGTCCCCAAGGTCCTTCATTTGAAATTCTTCTTGCAATTGTAGTTTCATATCCTTGGTAGAAATGAAATCATTGCCAGAGATAATAATATCATCAATATATAATAAAATAATACAAATATCATGCTTTGTGGTACAAATAAACATGAAGTGATCATTATTACTTTGAATAAAGCAAGTTGCAAGAATGACAGCTCGAAAATGCTTAAAACATGCTTGGGAGCTTGTTTGAGACCGTAAATTTCCTTACGAAGTTGACAAACCAATGACTTATCTTGAGAAGCAAACCTAGCTGGTTGACAAACTTCCTCTTGAAGTTCGCCATTAAAGAATGTATTTTTTACACCCATCTGCTATATGGGCCACTCGAAAATAGATGTGAGTGCAATAAGAGTATGAATAGTGGTTATCTTAGCAATTGGTGCAAACGTTTCGTTATAATTGATGTCATGCTCTTGGGTATAACCTCGAGCAACTAATCGAGCCTTGTGCCATCAGCTCGTAACTTGATTTTATAAACCCATTTACTATCAATAACATGCTTGTTTGGGGGCTATGGGACCAAATCCCAAGTGTGGTTGGCCTCTAGAGCTGCAATTTCCTCATTCATAGTTATATGCCAACATAAGAGTTTAGATGCCTGAGAATAAGATGATGGCTCATGAAACAATGGATTAGTAATGGTTTCAACATAACAAGTATGGTATGGGCTAACCACTAATAAATTAAGGCGATCAAGTGAAACTAGCTTTCGAAGTAGCTACCGAAGCTGAACAGGTGTTATAGGAGGATCAACAACTGAAGGTGAAGTATGTTCAACACTTGAAAAATACGGCTCAATAGAGTTAGTTACTCAAAGTGGTGATCACTGATTTCCATGATAATGAGAACTTTCATCTTGAGAATGAGGAATATCAAAACTAAGAAGAAAGGAAAACTTCAGTTCATGTATAGTTGAAATAGGGTGTGAGCGGTGTTGGTGGAAGGGTATGTGCTTTAAAAATGTAATATGTCGGGATATTCTAATACATTTAATAGAATGATCAAAATAACGATATCCCTTTTGATTAGTTGGATAGCCTACAAACATGTATTTGACAGGACTTAGATGATAACTTGTTACTGGTAGGAGATGGTAAAAGCATAAAGCATGTGCATCCAAACACACGTAAATGTGAGTAATCAAGGGTTTTTGAAAATGCTTTTCAAATGATGACAAATTATATAAAACTGATATAGGAAGAAGATTAACAAGATAGACATCAATAGATATCACTTTAGCCCAAATGTTCACTAGGGAATGTGAGCTTATAAGAAGAGAACGAGAAGTTTCAATAATATGACGATGTTTTCTTTTAGCAACTCCATTCTGCTTAGGGTATGAGGGCATGAACGTTGGTGGATAACACCATTTGTACTAATATATGCGTGTAATTAATTGAATAAATATTCCTCCCAGAAATCAGACCTAAAAACTTTAATGTTTTTCTCAAATTCATTTTTTATCATATTATAGAAGTCTTTAAAAATACTAAACACAGTCGACTTATGTTTGAGAAAATAAACTCAATTATACTTTGAAAATCCAACTTTCAATACCACATAATAAAAAAAGCCACTAATTAAAGGAATATGAACATGACGTCAAACATCAAAGTGCACTAAAGAGAAAGAATGAACACTTTTATTATTACTATGAGGAAAATGTTGAACCAAGTATTTTCCCAACTTGCACCTCTCACAAACAATATTTTTATCAATTTTTTTATGAGTGAAGACAGCAGGTAAAAGTCCAGACTTTAAAAGAGAGAGCATTTTTTTAGTGTGTGGGTGTCCTAACCAACAATGCCAAACATACCAAAGAGAGTTTGATTGACTTATTTCGTGAGGTGAAGGGGAAAGATGACAAACTTACAAAGCTTGTGAAAGGTGGGAAGGAGCTTCAGTGAAACTAACTATGAAAAGCCGACCTTGCTTCGGCCTCTCCCAATCACTTTCCCCGTTACTAAATCCTACATCATGCAAGCTTTTTAGAGAAAGAAATAAAACACTTATTATCAACTAACTGACCAATAAATATTAAATTAAGTGGAAGATTGGGAATATGATGGATAGCTTTCATTGTGAAGGAGTTACTAGATGGACTATGGACACTGGTATTACTATAGTGGATAACATGAAATGAAGACCTATTAGTAGTAAAATAAATTGTATTTCCAGAATAAGGTTTTACTGAGGATAATTGAGAAAGTTGTCCTATCAAATGATTCGATGTTCTTGAGTTTATGATCCAAGTGTTTGATAAAAAATTTGAGTTACCTTAAAATCCCATGGCAACTAAAACCTGAGTAAGTTGTTGAGTGTAGTTGACTCAATAGAGTAAATATCTGACATAGATGAAGGGGAAACAGATATAGAGGCAGAATGAGAGTGAATGGAAGTGGCATCCTCCATGCTAATGGGATTAGGAATAGAGGCAACTGTAGCCCATTGAATCTGATTAGGTACAAGAGTTTTTCCCACATGCCGAAGGATGTTTTCAATAATTATTAATTACACGCCCTGGCTTATTGCAATAATTGTAAAAAATTTGCTTTTTTAATCGATCAGTCGTGTGAACTTTTTGTTTGCATATATGATATTGCACTTGGACATGGTTGGCATCCTTGTGAGGAAAATTGGATATAGCGAATGCCACCTCAGTAACATCTTGTGAGGTGGATTTGCAAACTCTAAAGAGCCTAAGTGAGGTTATTCAACAAGAAGATCTGTGAGACAATCATCTAATGGTGGAGTGGGAGTATGATGAAGGATTGATGCTCACATGCTTTCAAACTCTGATTGCAACTTCATAAAGAAGTAAAATAAATGAGATCGATTTCGTGCTTTAGTAATAGCTTCAATGGGTGGCTTTGTTTCCATTGAGTCCATTTCATTCTTGAGAGAGTATTAAAATAATTTTAAATTGATGAATCCCCATATTATGTTTTCATGCTCTCTTGTTCAAGGGTATACAGAAGGGCAGTGTTTTCTTAAAAATAAATCTTTTGTAAATAATCTCACATTGCTTTGACACAAGGTTGATATGTGAAGTTGTACACATTTTTAGGCTCAACTGTGTTCATAATCCATGTCACTATAGAGCTATCTATGGCAAGCTAATCATTACGCCCGTTTTCATCCTTAGGTTGGAGAATATAACCATCAATTTAGGCTCATAAATTTCATCCCACGAGAATTGGAAAGACTACAAATTGTAGTTATTTTCATCAAGACGAACATAGATTTTGCACTATCTGTAACACTTTTACACTCCACAGATGGGTAAAATTTATTTATTTTTCTAGAAAGTTTATCTAGAAAAATGATCAATTGGAGTAAGCAATAAGAATTAATTTGAGATACTACAAGGGAAAAATTACTTTGACAAGATTTGCTTTGATGAGAAGGTTTCTAGAGAGACAAATTGTGCTAATAGGATGGAAGACTTGCTGCAAATTGATAGTTTCAATGGAAGACTGAATTTTTTTTTCATATAAAGAGAATGTGATTAATGGTGGTGGTGTTGGATGATACAATAAATACTAGGGAAATAAAAGAAGGCTTGGATATGGGAGAGATGAAAGAAAGGTTTTTAATGAAGGTGCAGTTGGAATACGGATGCATCCGTAGCGGTAGAGGTAAGGCGCATCTTCAAATTTTATCATGGTATATAATTTTAATGTAAAATATTCTTAAGATTATCTCAAAATCTATTTTTATATTTAATAATAAAATTTTATTTCAAAAATGGTTAAAATCAAGCAGATCTATGAACATATAAAAATCTTGAAAAAGGACGGTGTAGATAATATGTTGTAAAATACACTATTTATGAGATTTAAAATCTTTTTATTTTCATAGTCATACATCTCGATGTCGAGATGATCAATCAAAGGGTTTTTCAACGGTAAAACTACCTTTCCGATGGATTTTTGAGGTGCATATGTAGTTCTACATTATAAGGTTGCATCCTCATATAAACTTTTACCTTTAATGAATGAAGCAGGCTTACTGGTTTTTTTTTTTTTTTGGGTTGGTTGATGAATGATTGAAGAAAAAATAACTTGATGAAGGAGTTGGATGTGAGAATATGTGAGAGAAGGGAAGATGGAGAAGACTTTGGAAGGGGAAAAGGGATGCAAGACAATGGGATTAGGGATGCAAATAAGGATGCAAAGAGGACAAGTACAACATCTTGGTTTGCAACGTTGGTACAACAGCGGAGATTTGCAAGACAAAAATTTTGCAATGCAAATTTTGATGGATAACAACAATATTTGTTGAGGAAGCTTGCAAGAAAAAAAAAAAATACTATTAATTTATCTACACTTTTTTAAAATATTGATCGATCACCAAAACCGCCTGGTTTCGGCCTAATTAGGCGGTTAGCGGTTTGATCGCCCAATTTTTCCAATAGTGTAACCAGCCACATTAACCACCTACCCTTAAGCCCATTCACATGCTATAGGGAAAAGTCTATTATGATAAATATAGCCATAGAAAAACTATACTTACTAGCATCCTTACCCCCAATTAAGGGATAAGCGGTGATGAAGACCATGAGATCCAACAAACTTTAACGTCAACTTAGTGTAATCGTCCATTAGTTTGACAGACGGTGATAAAGGCTCATGAATTGTTTTCATATGGTCATGTGGATCATTTTACGCATTCTCGTGTAATATGAGTCCAATGCTCCTGTATTCACGAGTAAAACCCTTGTGTGTTTGCTTGGTGCTTGAATACGAGAACCCCATACGAGCCGAGAAAACCCTAGATCTTCTGCAACAATGGTGGCCTTTAGGGTAAGCCTGAAACTCTTGTTTCTGATTTATTCTTATTTTCTCATTACATTCTGTTATCTGTTCATCTATTCATACATTTTTCTTCTTTTTTTTTTTTTTTGTACTTCCATTTTTTCTCCAGTTTCATCAGTACCAGGTCGTAGGTCGAGCTCTTCCAACTGCTTGTGAAGAGCATCCTAAGCTTTACAGGATGAAGCTTTGGGCAACGAATGACGTAAGGGCGAAATCTAAGTTCTGGTAAAGATTCAGACCCTGTTTTTTTTTCTGAAAGATGGTGTGCCTCTTGCATTTTGCACTATCTATCTATCTTTTTGGGTATTATCTCAGAAGTTGTGGGAAAATTCTATCGCAAGATGGAATGAATCGCTTGTTGACTGCTTGTATTTGATGGAGGTTCATGGTTAGTGACTTAAGCTGTATAGTCTTGTAAATTTCCATGCATAAACACGGGAGTCTTTAAATTTCAGCTTTTTGTGCGTTTGGGATTTATGAAATGGTGTTGCAATGTGTTTTGTACTGAGATTTTCAATTAGTTAAGAGATTGATCCATTACTAAGAGCGTGGTAGAATAATCTGACTCAATTTATGTTCATGCCTGAGAAATACCTGGATGGTTGTTCATGTGTGAATGCTTCAATGATTTATCTTTCAGTATATTCAACAAACAATGTAGAAGTAAGATGATTCATGAAAATGGGTATTGAGAGCACATTTGGTTGTTATCATTAACATTTGGACCTTTTATCCAGCATTTCCTTTCAAGGATTAAATATTGCTTCTATTTCTAGACTTCATTCTGCCCCCCCCCCCCCTCCCCCAAATGTCCTAAGGATTACTGGGTAACGTTTTCTGATTGATTCATCTGCATTTCAAGTAGTGATCTGAGGAATCCTATTGGATGACAACCTTCACAAAATAATAGGGCCTTAACTTGTTTTAAAACCTGTACAACTTAACTGTCTGCTGTCTACACCCACTTTAACTCCATGAGACATTTCCATTGTTTTAAATCCATGAGACATTTCTGTTGTTTGAAATCCATGAGACATTTCCGTTGTACAAGTTCTTTAGTGTTTTTCCTTGTTCTTGATTGATACAATGTTTGACATGTGTTTTCTAAATACTGTTGTCATCTCCTCTATATTTGTTATCCATTTCTTCTCTCATGTGGTTTTCTCCCTTATTCATCTTATTTCTTTCATTGATTTTGTTTTGTATAGTTACAAATTTATTTGTTGATTTGTTATATGTTGGCCTTCCCTGCCTAGAAGCATTAGATGCCCATCTCAAGGAGATGAGGATGCCTTAGGATATGCGGACAGGATCTTTTTAATGGCTGCATTTGTCTATGCAAGAGTTGTATAAACTTGTTGGGATTGACTTGCCTAGTTGAACCATTCAATGCATTCATTACCATGCTATTGCCCATCTTAGTCAGGCTGAGATTCACGGGGAGTTGATTTCAGATGTATGCGGATGTGTTTATTTAATTTATTGGTGAGCATGCAATCTCAGCGTTAACCATATGTTGGGAAGAAGAGCTCCATACCAGCAAGTTAGGGTGACTTCCACGGAAACTCACCCCACCCTCATAAAGGAGGTAAAATATTAAATAGAAAAAACTAGAAAAATTCAAAAAACTTGGGAAACATCACTATTTTGGTTGGCATTAAGTTTTGAAAAAAATTTATATAACGTGTCAACATTATATTATAGACGTAAGAACCAAAACAGATTGTTATTATTCTATAAACCCTCTAATTGATCATCTTGACCTCAAGATGAATGGATACGAATAAAAATTGATTTGAAATCTTGAAAATAATGCATCTTGTGGCGCATTTCTGGATCGCCTATTTTCAAGTGTTTATATATCTAATCGATCTGCACTATTTTTAGAGCTTTAAATTTCATGATTAGGGATGAAAACAATTTTTTAGGCCATCACGAAGTTTTCTGGTACCAAAAGTATATCTTTTAACATAATTTGGAGGCACACCTTATGTGGATTATTTAAGGTTAACGCCTTATACAAACCACACCCTTAAGTTTTTAGGTGATTTTTGTAGTTTTTTAGATGATTTTGGGAACTTTCATTTTTTTTTTCTCTTTTTTAATTTTTTTTGAAATATTCAGAATCTAAATAAAAAGTTTCAATAATCCATATTTTGTAGATCTTTTTATCTTTTGATTTCCAATGCTTTCTACTACCTCTTTATTTTATTTTTCTCGTTTCCAACTGTTTCTATTCTTTATTTTTACTTTTTTTTAGCCCTTCTTTTTTTTTTTTTAAATTTTATTGGGTTGTACGTGCCTTGGCTGAGTCCACTTGGACTCAGCTAGTCACTCACATCAAGAACATGCGTATTACATGCACTTATATATATGTTTGGTTTACATTTAATAGGATTTTTGAATGATATACCCTATGAAATATGCATGCATGTGTATGTATAGATCTATTTAGCATAATATATACACGATAGGTATGGTGTCATGTAAGAATATTTAAGGCTGGGGTCCAGCCTTAAGTCTTACTTGGTAGAATAATCTTCTATTTACTAATTAGAACTTGGATGTTGCTTATAACATTTATTGTTTTAAAGGGACTTGGCTGGGTCGAAGACTTTGCACATCATTGAGATGCCTCCTTGGCATATCCTTGAACCATCACATTGATTTTCTTCACTTGTTTTTTATGTATTTGAAAATTCGCTTGTTTTCCTTGTAATATTAGGAAAGACAACCCTAATGATTTCCCAACTTTCATACATCACTAGGCAAACCAACTTAATTTAATTGAAATTTTAGAGAGTCGATGCACCTCGTCGTCCTATCAAAATCAAAAGTTACATCTCTATATTGTTGAAATCCCAACTGAATATTAATTTTGATGCGCAAATAACTTTAGCTCTCTCTCAAATGATTAGAAAGTGAAAATCCACATAACTATAAAATGTGATTGTTTCTCGGCTTTAATGTTGTGGTATTTGCCCATTTGGTGGATTCTGTACATTTTTTATATCGATATTTGGTTTTTTTGGTTTATTTGCTTACATTTATTTTCATTTAATTTTCTTGTATAATACTTCAATGGAAGTATAAAATTTGTTGAAAATATGGAAATTGTTCTATAGTTAGGATTTTGTTCATTTATTTTCTTTATTTTGACACAGAAAATTGATTGTTTTGTTGAATATTTAAATGCATTTATTGAAGATGTGGAACCATGGAAATTGTTCGAGACTGTGTGTTTTTGAGTATTCGCAATTGTTCTTTGTATTGGTACTGATATGAATAAAAAGTTTTTTTTATATATTTAATTTTCTTATTGTTCCTAATTATTTTAGGAATTGTTTTGGATTTTTTCTTATTTTCAGGTTTTGTCCTATTTTTTCTATATTTTGAAGTCATTTGGATTTTTTCAAAATTTTATTTTATTTTTTTAAATTTGATCGGTCTGATCAGTGTTCCATTTTGGTTCGATTGGTCTAACTGAACAAGTGCCTCTTCCAGTTCGATGTCCGCTCTGGTCTAATAATTTGTTCTAGTCAATACCTGGCTTGACATTAACATTAGAGGTGATGGATGGTTTGTTTCTGGTTTGGGGGTCATGTGATAATATTGATGAGGGAGGCAGATAATAAGACATTTGATATTAGAGTTGAGTTTTGTGGCCCTTAATAGGGCATTGTGATCCACTCAAGCAATAGTCAATTATATGGAAACAGAAAGAAAGCAAAAAAATACTATGTAGACCCAAAAAAGACTATAAAGACCAACCCTTTGCCTAGGGGTTGGAAGAGATGGGTAGAAGCCCAAGAGGTTGAGTCAAAAAGTCTGCTGGTCAGAGGTCTGACCGACATTGTTTTTTAGGGCCTTCCTTTTGTTTCGATTCTGTGCGTGGAAGAGTGGGTTGGACTGCTGGAGAGTTGGTCCTTCCAGAAAGGGCAATTATTCTGTGTTAATCGTATCACATGTTCTTCATCAAAGCATGACGATGGTGCCCTGTAGGATTCAAGATTCATGACCTTGTTATGAGTGGCCAGGTCTTAGTCATAGTAATTCTGTTTAATGGATAGTTGAGATTCATCTTGTTCATTCTCGTAGGATTGAGAAAATTCTTCCTTCGTGAATGCAAAATTTTGTTCTGCAGGTGTATGACGGGCTCTCATATCTTCATATGACCTGATTTTCAATCTGCAATGGTTTGGCCTGGGTTGGAGAGGTTGTTTGGTGGCCTTTGGGCCATCCCTCTTTGGGAAGTAGCTACCTAGGTAGTGGGTGGTCTGAGGATATGATGTTCATTGACTCAAGGGGGACAATTAACTAGGAATCTCGTAACTGAAGGAGGAAAAAACTCTGCACATATGTTGCCTTGGAAATTGGTCAAAATTAATAGTCTTGTATGAAACGATGGCTTGTTGTCAATCTGGTGACAATTGCAAAAAAGTGATGGAAGTTGTGGCAGCCAAATAAATCTGACTTAAGAGCCTATTTGAATGTACACGTTATCACTTGTAATTCATTATTTTACATGTGTTGTTGTGCAGTGTCCATCATAAAGATAAACTTATATGCAGTTCTACATATAAGATTATCTTTTTGAAATGCAGTTTTTCTGTGTTCACAGTATTATGCTGAAAATCGCATTTTTTGCCAAAACTTGCTAAAAATAGCAAGCAGGGAATCATTGAAAAACTAAATAACTAAACTAGATAATGTTATGCTTAGTATAAGATATGTACCAAACAAATAACTAGATAATTTTAGCCAGAGTATATTAGTTCTAGATAGGATAGTATATTCCAATGATTTAAAAAGCGGATCGGTGACCCGGATCGGGCACCTCAAAAACCAATCCGGATCGGCGAATTGGCGATCCGGATCGGGAATCGGCTGAATCGGTGGGATTAAAGCTTCAAAAAAATCCGAAAAAATTATTAAAATTCATTATAAATGTTGTTTTCTAGGAATCCAATAAGAAATGCGGGTACTACATTATTAACTTTCAGTTTTTTCATCAATTTGTGAATATTGAGATGCTCTTTCCCTGTATAAACTTAAGTATTAAATTTGTATCACATAAAAAAAAAAA
>NW_006495273.1:1240432-1254867 GCF_000471905.2 Amborella trichopoda | reverse complement strand
GAGAGAGAGAGAGAGAGAGAGATTGCAGTCTGGTTACAAAGAGGGCAGTAGCACAAGCCATACTCAATTGGACCACAAGGATTAAAGGCTTGGTTGAGCTTTTCACATGTAGTTTCAAATAAAGCATGTGATTTGGTTTTGAGATAATGAGATGTAAAACAAATCCTCATGAGATGTTGCCCAACTACTTTACGACATATTCAGTTTTCAGTAAGGGTCCCCAACAATCTCCGTCTTATCCACTATTTTTATATAAGGTTAGGTTGAATATGAAGCACATCTAAGACCTGTGGCTCCAGTTTGCCTAAGAAATAGAGCAACATATTTCATGTGCCAATGCACTCCTTGCAATCCAATTTCCAACAAGCTCAGTCACATTTGTTTTATTGTCTCTCTAATAACTCCCCCTTCTCTTCCGTGGCCACAGTGCTTGCCCCAAAATGACATATATAAATCCATTGCCTCCGATTCACTCCACCATCACCGGTGGTCTTCCTCTTCTCCTGCTCATATTCAAGGTTTAGCATCCAATTCAGTTCACCATCTGTAGTCTTCTCTCCTCTCATCCTTACCTTCGAAGTTTAGTGAGTCAAAACTCCTTACTGAAACATGATCAACTCGAAGAGTATTATGGAGATTGCTCGCAAATGGCAGAAGCAAGCATGAGACAAAGGACACGAATCTTCCTCAAAACAACTAGTGAAGAAGTTGGACCAGTTGCTGATGAGGGTCACTTTGTCATTTATATAACAGATCGAAACTGCCCCATCTTTAGAGAGTTACTCTTAATGGCTGAAGAAGAGTTTGGTTTCACAGGTTGTGGTCTTCTAAGAGTGCCCTGTGAGGCATTTGTAATGGAGTACATTGTCTCCCTTTTGAGAAAGAATGCATCAAAAGAGTTAGATAAAGCATTGGCTTCCATGGCCTCATGCAGAACTTCCCTTGCTTCCTTAGCGCCTCATCAAACCACCCCTGCAAACATGATTCAACATGGATTTTGAGTTCGTGAGCCTTGCATTGAAGTCTTTATTTGGAGGCAGAATGAAGCCATTGTTTGTCTTTTGTAAAAACAATATATACAATTTTGTTCAAATGTAAAAAATTTATACACCAAATTTTATCATTGCTTTTGCCTTGCTTTTTCGGTTCATTCAAATTCCCAAAATGGCTCCTCTAAAGGTTTGGCCTCTTTCATTAGGACAACAGTTCAAATCCAGATAACCAAAAATAACTGGCAGTTTCATGAAAGATATCCATTGTAAGAGTTTTTTTGGCAACGAAACTACATTTTTTAAGAGACTATTTATCTTTGGTACAAGGTGATTACAATTAATCATGACCATTGGAAGTGAAATTGGGTGGCTGCATTTATTTTATCGACCAACCTCAAAGTTCAAAAGAAATTTTCTCGAAATTTGTGAAATGCCTAAGCTATCAGATCTCACATTGGATGGTTGTAAGTAATTATGACCTCTTTTTATCAAAGATAAATGGTCTCATTATCTACAATCCTATTTTTAATGAGATTTAGAGATGCGCCTTATTTTACTTATTTAAAATTGGCCCTTTATACAAACCACACCTTTTTCTGAAAGGTGGCCAAGAATTTGAGGGTAAAATATAAATTTCCCAGGCAGAAAATCCGCTAGACCACTGAATTTATGCTAAAATGACACTATAAAATATTTTTTATTAATTATTGAATAACGGTTAAATTCGTATTTTACCTCCTAATTATTTTAAGCAAATAATAAAGTAATATGGCGTGTTAATTGAGTGAATTTGATCAATTTTAGAAGTATATTATTGAATGTGATGGATTTGGTCCGATGGGCTATATCCCTGGGAGTGAGGTCGTGTTCTTAACCTCAATGTACTTTGTTATTATTATTAATAGGTGACAAAAGAAGCTGCCGACTCCAATTAATTAAAAAACAGCTATAATGATGATGATGATTATGTGTTATTTTTTAAGAAGTAATGATTCTGAAGCCATGCCATTACCTCCATATACACCAAGTCCAAGTTGATCTCCAAGGGTTTATTAGCATGTCTTGCAAAATGGCCAGTCTTTTTTAATTACCTCGTTATACATCAAGTCTAATTTTATTTTTTTTATATTTTTATTTTTAGAGATATGGGTATTTTTTACTTATTTAAGATTAATTGTTAGAAATAGATTTAATCTAGGTTTTTAATTTAATAAATAAAATCCATCTTCTTAGATTGAGTGGGTTTATTTTTTTAGATAATAAGATCCAATTTCCTAAACCGTATTTTTGTTGGGTACGTTTTGATCAGGAGGCTTGATAAAAGTTATCTTTTTAAGAAGTTATTTTTATTTGTTGGAAGGCTTATCGATATTAACTTGGATATAAGATAGGTATCTTCATATCTTTATTTTTAGGTTTTATTTCTTGATAAAACTCAATGTTTAAAAAGATATCTTTTAACACTCTGGCCACTTAAAACCTATTTTTTAACTTGAGAAAGACATGCTATTTCTAAATCTAATCCTTTCTCGCTCTTCATTTATATATCTAAAACTTCTCTCTTTCTACATCTCTCTCCTCCTTGTTGCTCCAAACACCTCTGTCTCTCTTCCCACTAACCTTTCACATTCATGAAACTCTAAAAGTTTGAGGATGGCTTTTAAAAAAGACGTTTTTTTTAGATTTGTTTGGCCTAAAAAAATATGTTTAAATTAGCTCAGGGGATAAAAAAAATAATCTACAAGTTTTATGCCTGAAGATATCCTTTAAAAACTTAGCCTATTTTGAAATGAAACCTAAAAATAAAAAGTATAAAGATAGTTTTTCAATAAAATAATAATTATATTTTTTGTTTTAGAAAGAATAGTAGGTGGCCTTTGTTTCACGTGGATAGACTTTGTTTCCTTTTTGCAAGTTTATCTTTTTGGGGTGAAACGTATACGAAAGAATGGAAGGTTTTTTTTAGTACATGGAGTTTTATCTTTTTGGGGTGAAACGTATATGAAGAGTCTAGGTTCCTTTTTTTTTGGTTATTTAGTTGGGAGTTGCGATTTATCTTTTAGAAGTAAATAAAAAGGGGTGCGTGTATTGTACAAGGGAGATTAAATTTATGTAAATAAAAAAATTAATCTTTTACAGATCATGTAGAGAGAGAGAGGCCCTGTAGAGGGAGAGGCCCTTTGTAGGTATTTTATGAGAGAGGCATTTGTAGGTATTTTTTTTCCTCTTGTGTGTATATGGGCTCGTATCCGACAACTCGAATACATTTATTAGTTTATTATTCTTGATTTTTGTTTTCGGTTTTTATTTCTCTTTTTGAAACTTGGTTCATTCTTTTTTATTTTTGCTTTTGGTTTTTATTTCTCTCTTTAAAACTCGATTGTATTTTTTTTAGGTGTTAGTCGCCCGTAAATTTCAGTAACTTTTATACTACATAGAGAGAGAGAGAGGCATTGTTGTCTGGTTACATGGAGGGCAGCAGCACATGAAGTCAGGTCTCGAGTCATGTTTAGAGTTAGTTGGGTCATCACCTCTCCACTTGCTTTTACAAGCCAAACACAATTGGCCCACAAGGATTAAGGCTTGCTTGGGCTTTTCACATATAGTTTCAAATAAAGCATGTAGATTGGTTTTGAGATAATGAGATGTAAAACAAATCCTCATGGAATGTTGCCCAACTACCTTAGCATATACATACAGTTTTCAGTAATGGTCCCCAACAATCTCTTGAGTCTGATCCACTATTTTTACATAGGGTTTGGTTGAATATAAAGCACATCTAAAACCTGTGGCCCCATTTTGCCTAAGCAATAGAAGAACATATTTCAGGTGACAATGCACTCCTTGCAATCCAACAAGTACAGTCACATTTGTTTTATTGTCTCTCTCATAAACCTCCCTTCTCTTTCTCTAGCCATTTGGTGGCCACAGTGCATGCCCCAAAATGGCATATATATAAATCCATTGCCTCTAATTCACTTCACCATCACTTGTAGCATTCTCTTCTCCTCCTCATATTCAAAATTTAGCCTCCAATTCACTTCACCATCACCTGTAGTCTTCTCTCCTTTCCTCCTTACCTTCGAGGTTTAGTTAGTCCAAACTCCTTACTGAAACATGATCAACTCGAAGAGGATTATGGAGATTGCTCGCAAATGGCAGAAGCAAGCCATGAGACAAAGGGTTCAAGTCTCCCTCAAAACAACTAGTGAGGAAGTTAGACCAGTTGCTGATGAGGGTTACTTTGTCATTTATACAACAGATGGAAGCCGTTTCGTGATTCCTTTGACTTTCCTTAATCGCCCTATCTTTAGAGAGTTACTCTTGATGGCTGAAGAAGAGTTTGGTTTCACAGGATGTGGTCCTCTAAGAGTGCCCTGTGAAGCATTTGCAATGGAGTACATAGTCTCCCTTTTGAGAAAGAATGCATCAAGAGAGTTGGATAAGGCATTGGCTGCCATGGCCTCTTGCAGAACCTCTCTTGCTTCCCTAGCCCTTCATGAAACGACCTCTGCAAACATGATTCATCCTGGATTTTGAGTTTACCAGTCGTGAGTCTTGCATTCAAGACTTTATTTGGAGGTGGAACGAAGCAGTTGTTTGTCCCTTGTAAAAACTAAATACAGTTTGTTCAAATGTAACAAATTTATACATCAAATTTATCATTGCTTTAGCTTCTTCATCAACAATTTTTCTTACTTTTTCTGCTAAATCAAATTGCAAAATGGCTCCTCTAAAGTTCTGGCCCGTATGAGTTTTTGGCAACAAAACTGCATCTTTTAGGGGAAAGTATATACTGAGACCATTTATCTTTAGTACAAAGGTGGTCACAATTTATTTTCATTATTGGATGTGAAATTGGGTAGTTACATTTATTTCATTGACCAAACGCAAAGTTTTAAAGAAATTTTCTCGAAATTTGTAAAACACCCAAGCAATCAGATTTCACATCGGATGGTTGTAAATAATTATGACCTCCCTACCTCAAATGTAAATGGTCTCATTGTATACAATCCCATCTTTTAATGGGATTTAGAGATGCGCCTTCCTTTAATTATTTAAAGTTGGCCCTTTATACAAACCACACTCTTTTTTGAAAGGTGGCCAAGAATTTGTGGGTAAGACGTAAATTTCCCCGGTAGAAAATCCTCTAGACCACCAAATTTATGGTAAAACGACACCCTAAGTTCTTTTTCTTAATTACTAAATAACAAGTAAATTCGTATTTTACCTCCTAATTATTTTAAGCAAATAATAGAAAAATAATATGGTGTGTTAATTGAGTGAATTTGATCAATTTCAGAACTATATTATAGAACGGGATGGATTTGACCCGATGGGCTATATCCGTGGGAGTAAGGTTGTGTTCTCAACCTAAATGTACTTTGTTATCAGCATTAATAGGTGACAAAAGAAGAACTATCATAACAACAAAAATAAAATAAATCGATGTAAAACCATTTCAGATGGAGAGAGTTTGGTTGGAAGAGAAGAAGGTGGTGGAATTGATCAAAAGTACTTAGAACAATACCATTGTTTATGGTTGGTTTGGTTTTCAGGCGCATAAGAAGTTATTAACTGTCATGCATCGATTATTACAGTGGAAAAGGGTTAACAATTTTTCGGTGATATATAAGATGGATGAAATTATGTCTCGGCTTGAACTCGTTGAAGTGACAACTCAAAATCGTGGTAATGTGACTGATGAGGAAGAGGTTATCGTGTGAGTTGAATAAGATTCTCATGTTGGAAGAAAATTATTGGAAGTAGTGATCTAGGGTGAAGTGGTTGAAGGAGGGGGATGCTAAAACAAAATTTTTTCATGCAATTGTGAACTCTAGAAGAAGGCAAAATAATGTCTTAGGTATTGTTTTTTAGAACATCAAAGAAAGTGATACAGATGGTTGGGAGATGGGATTTGTGAAGCACTTTCAAGATTTGTTTACAAATGAAATTCTCTGGAAGCCATGTATGCGGGTGTGCCTTTTAAATGTTTATCTGCGGACATGGCACTTGATCTGGAAAGGATGGTCATGGAAAGTGAATTGAAGGGCGGTGGTCTTTTCTTCACCGAGTGATAAAGCCCTTGGGCCTGATGGATTTCCTTTAGTTTTCTTCCAGCAATTTTGGGATACTGTTAATATGGATTTGTTATTGATGGTGAAGGAATTTTTTTACAAGGGGAGGGCTTTACAGAGGAATTAATGCAACTTCCATTGCATTAATACCTAAGAATACGTCAACTGCAGAGATATCAGATGTACGTCCAATCAACTTTTTGACCAGAGCTTTTAAGATAATTGCAAAAATCTTAGCAGAAAGGCTGAAAAAGGTACTTCAATTTGTGATCTCAGGGCCACAAACGGCTTTCATTAAGGATAAGGTGATTACATATGGGATTTTGATTGCCCAAGAATGCATACACTCGAGGAAAATTAACAAGGAACCAGGGGTTGTTCTGAAACTTGATATGGAGAAACCTTACAATAGGGAAGAATGGGGTGTTTTGCAGATTATGAGATGTATGGGATTTGGGAAGAAGTGGAGATCGTGGATCAAACAATGTCTATCTAGTTCCCATTTTTCGATTTTGGTTAACATAAGCCCTAAAGGATTTTTTAAATCTTCACGAGGATTGAGACCGGGGGATCCATTATCACCTTTTTTATTCACTATGGTGGTAGTCTTTCAGCCTTAAGATTTCTAATGTTCATTCAAGAAGCCGTTTTAATGGCCTCAAGGTTGCTCATAACAATGATTTAGTATCTTGTATTTGAAATATGCGAATGATACCTTACTTTTTTGTGGGGCTCATTTGGAGGAAGTTCAACATTTAAAAAGGATGCTACAATGTCGCGAGATGGTTTTGGCCCTCAGGAAAACATCTGTGGTGGTTGTAGGATGTTCTCATGATACTATGGAAGCATTGGCTTTAAAATTTGAATGCAGGGTGGAAAGATTTTCAATTAAGTATTTGGGGGTACCAATATTAGATTCTAAATTACCTAAATCAGTGTGGGATCTGATAATTCAAAGAGCACATGTTAAACTTGATTTATGGAAAACTAAACACCTATCGTTGGGAGGTAGGGTCATGTTGATTCAATCATCTTTATCTAATTTTTCGATTTATCAGATGTCATTATTGGAAATGGCATATTCTATTTGCAAACATTTGGAACAATTGATGAAGAAATTTTTATGGTGTTCATATGGGGATGGTCGAAAATATCATCTTGTTAATTGGGAGAGAGTATGCACGCCTAAAAAGGATGGAGGTTTGGGAATTAGGAGGTCAAAATTGGTTAATCAGGCTCTTTTAGCTAAATGGTGGTGGCGCTCTATGAAATTTGAGGACCACTTATGGAGGAAGGTGTTGGTAGAAAAGTATGGTTTGGATCAATCAACTCAATGGATTGCAAGGGGAAGAAGGGCGGCATATCAGTCACATATGTGGAAAGGTATTATTAGGATGAAAATTTTAGTGCAAAATGGATCCCGTTGGGTCATGGGGATAGGGAATTCAATATCTTTTTGGCATAACAAGTGGCTGGGAGAGGACCCTTTAAAATTCCAATTTCCAAGTGTTTTTAATTTATCAAATGACCAATGACTATCTGTCATACAAATGATGGATATATTAGGTGGTGGTGTGATATGGAGAATTCAAATGGCCCATAGTTGAGTGTTGGATATGGTCATTGCTGAAGTTGCTGCGCTGTTTCAAATTTTACAAGGATGTCAGGAATCACAAACTTTTGATGATGATTTGGTCTGAGAAGTAGAAAATGATGGAATCCTTAATATTAGATCAGCCCATGGCTTGCTTTTTTATGATCGTTTGAGATGGAACAGATAGTCCTTAAACAAGCTATGGAGGTGGGCAATTCCTTTAAAAGTAAAGGTTTTTTTGTGGATTTTTTTTACACTTGGTACTAGGGTTGAGAATTTTTCTGATCAGGTCCAGATTCAGATTAAAAAAGTATACATCAGATCCAGATCTAGATTTGGATCCAAAACTATATATAGGATCCGAATTAGTTCAAAATAAATTTTGTATATTGTAAACTTAAAGTATAATTACAAATGTTAAAATAATTATATATATTAGATATACAATTTAATAAATATATAAATTAAAACACACACACATATATATAATTTAGGAAACCGGGTCAGATCCGAATCGAATCCACCAATGCCTGGATTATCCGAATTACTATCCGGATCTAGATTTTGGATCTAAATCCATACTCTTCTTCAGCCATCAAGAGTAACTCTTGGAAGATGGGGCGGTTAAGAAACGTTAATGGAATCGCGAACCGGCTTCCATCTATTGTATAAATCACACAATGGCCCTCAACGGCCACTGAGTCTATTTGATCACTAGTATTTATTTTGAGGGATATTCTCCTCCTTTGACTCATGGCTTTCTTCGCCATTTGCGCGCTATCTCCAAGAGCCTATTTGAATTGATCATGGCTAAATACAAAGTTTAGAGAAACTTAGTATTCTTTTTGTGGGTAAGCAGTGGAACTTGTGTTAGTAACTGGAAAGAAGAGAAAACAAGAAGACAATAGAAGAGTTTGGTGTGCAAGAATGAGCTTGTGGTGGTGTGAATGGGAGGTGATGAGCTTAACTTATATTGAAGGGTGGAGAGAGAGAGAGGGAGAGAGCCATTGTTGTCTGGTTACAAGAAGGACAGTAGCACATGAAGTAGGGTCTTGAGTCATGTTTAGAGTTAGTTGGGTCATCACCTCTCCAATTGCTTTTACAAGCCACACTCATGTGGCCCACAAGGATTAAAGGCTTGCTTGAGCTTTTCACATACAGTTTCGAATAAAGCAAGTGAGATGTAAAACAAATCCTCATGGGATGTTGCCCAACTACTTTAGCATGTACACATAGTTTTCAGTAATGGCCCCAACAATCCCCCAATCTCTTCCACTATTTTTACATAGAGTTTGGTTGAATATCAAGCACATCTTAAACCTGTGGCCCCAATTTGCCAATGAAATAGGGAAATATATTTCATGTGCCAATGCACTTCTTGCAATCCAACAAGTACAGTGACATTTCTTCTATTGTCTCTCCCATAACTCCCCCTTCTCCTTCTCTACCCATTTTGCGGCAACAGTGCATGCCCCAAAATGCCATATATAATTCCATTGCCTCCAATTATTCCACCATCACCTGTAGTCCTCTTTTCTCCTTTAGCCTCCAATTCACTTCACCATCACCTGTAGTTTTCTCTCTTCTCATCCTTACCTTTAAAGTTTAGTTACTCCAAACTCCTTACTGAAATATGATCAACTCGAAGAAAATCACGGAGATTGCTCCCAAATGGCAGAAGCAACCCATGAGACAAAGGGCACAAATCTCACTCAAAACAAATAGTGAAGAAGTTGGACCAGTTGCTGATGAGGGTCACTTTGTCATTTATACAACAGATGGAAGCCGGTTAATGATTCCTTTGGTTTTTCTTAACCGCCCCAATCTTCAGAGAGTTACTCTTGGCTGAAGAAGTGTTTGGTTTCACAGGATGTGGTCCTCTAAGAGAGCCCTGTGATGCCTTTGCAATGGAGTACGTAGTCTCCCTTCTGAGAAAGAATGCATCAAAAGAGTTGGATAAGGCATTGGCTTACATGGGCTCTTGCAGAACCTCTCTTGCTTCCCTAGCCTTTCATCAAACCACCCCTGCAAACATGATTCCAACTGGATATTGAGTTCACCTGTCGTGAGTCTTGCATGCAAGACTTCATTTGAAGGCGGAACGAAGCCATAGTTTGTCCTTTGTAAAAATAATATATACAATTTTGTTCAAATGTAACAAATTTTACACCAAATTTTATCATTGCTTTACCTTCTTCGTCAACCATTTGCCTTGCTTTTTCTCCTCAATCAAATTGTAAAATGGCTCGTCTATGGGTTTAGCCTCTTTCACTAGGACAACAGTTCAAATACTGATAACGAAAAATAATAAGCAGTTCCAAAAAAATACCCATTTTAAGAGTTTTTGGCAACAAAACTGCATATGCAAATAAAATTGGGGTTTAATTTTTATTTTATTTTTTTAATAGAAATTGTCTTAGGATAAGTCAAGTTATTTTGCGAGGAGGGAAGATTTTGTGTGTGATGTATTATTGGTGAATGAGTTAATAAAATTTGATCTCGTGACGAGATTATTTTGAGGTGGATTCCGTTGGAGACCTTGAGAGAGGGTATATTCTCTCAACTTTTTCTTTATATGTTTTCCGTATAATTTTTTTCTTCTTTTGAGGTGGATTCCCTTGTAGATCTTGAGATAAGATATATTTTCTCAATATTTTTTTTATTATTTTTCTGGTGTTATTATCTCATTGCATCAATTGGTATCAGAGCAAGTTAGGTCTAGAGTTTACAATGGCACTAAAAATGAATCAAGCTAATCTTGCTTCGACTATGGATGATTGTTGGAGAGAAATTTTGACTAAAGCTCTAGAGGATTTTCGAACTGAAGTACGTGAGATGAATCAGGAGATGAATAAGAGGATGCAACGCCTAGAGGATTTTCGAATTGAAGCACGTGAGATGAATCAGGAGATGAATGCAACGGTTGGATCAGAGGTTGCTGCGGTTGGAAAATAACCTTCCTCGCGAAGAAGGTACTAGCAACCACATTAATCTTGTATCAGGAATTCCACGACAAAACCAGGGTATTGATGTCGAGCGTAACGAATATTACAAGCCCGATTCGCATCCTATAGAGCGACCACGAGAAGATTATAGGCCAGATCTGCATCCTATAGAACAACCACGATATTTTGATATTGAAATCGATCTCCTTAAATTTCATGGTTAAGGGTGTTCATTAATTGAATATGGTGCTAATAATCAGCTCAAGCTCGTATTCAACAATTATTCTTGGAACACAGTCGCCGGTAAAACGTCTTACATTAGTCTTGAAGAAATTGAAGAAAATGTGCCGAGACATAAAAATGTGCTAAGGCGCATGGTCTGATTACATCACCAATTAGTGATTGGCTTGATACTTGAAGCTCGAGGTCAAGTTTTTCTCATCCTCAGGAGCATGATGCAAATAAAATTGAGGTTTAATTTTTATTTTATTTTTTAATAGAAATTGTACTAGGATAAATCAAGTTATTTGGGAGGAGGGAAGACTTTGTATGATGTATTTTTGGTGAATGGGGAAGATTTGGGGAGTAATGTATTATTGGTGAATGAGTTAATAAAATTTAGTCTCGTGACGAGATTATTTTGGGGTGGATTTCCTTGTAGACCTTGAGAGAGTGTATATTATCTCAGCTTTTTCTTTTTATTTTTCTGGTATTATTATCTCCCTGCATCATCTTTTAAGATAAATCATAAAAGGAAAACATTTATCGTTTTTTTTTTTTTTGACCAATCAATGAGACCATTTATCTTTGGTACAAGGTAACCACAATTAGTCATGACCATTGGATATGAAATTGGGTGGCTGCATTTATTTCATTGACCAAGCTCAAATTTCAAAAGATTTTTTTTCAAAATTGGTGAAACACCAAAGCTATCTTATTCACATAGGATAATTATAAATAATTGTGACCTCTCTGTATCAAAGGTATATAATCCCATCTTTTAATGGGAGTTAGAGATGCGCTTTACTTTAATTATTTAAAATTAGCTCTTTATACAAACCGCACCCTTTTATGAAAGGTGGCCAAAAATTTTAGGGCAAGACGTAAATTTCTCTAGCAGAAAATCCACTAAACCACCAAAGTTATGGTAAACGACACCATAAGTTATTTTCTTAAAAATTAAATAACAATTAAATTCAAATTTTACCTCCTAATTATTTAAAGCAAGTAACAGTAATGTAACATGGTGTGTTAGTTGAGTGAATTTGATCGATTTCAAAACTATATTATTGAACGGGATGGATTTGGCACGATGGGCTGTATCCCTGGGAGTGAGGTTGTCTTCTCAAACTCAATATACTTTGTTAACAGTATTAATAGGTGACAAAAGAAGCACTATCATAAAAACAAAAATAAAACAAGTCGATGTATGTGTTAATTTTTGAAAAGTAATGATTCAGAAGCTATGCTTACACACCAAATCCTAGTTGATCTTCAACGGTTTATCAGAACGTCTTGTAAAATGTTCTGTCATTTCTAATTACCTCGTTATAATTCAAGTCCTAGTTGATCTTCAAGGGTTTATTAGGGCGTCTTGTAGAATGATCGGTCATTTTTATAAAGTCAGCTAGTGTTTGACAACCTGGCCGGGTTAACGGGAGCCGGCTACCTTAACTTAAAAATAAGAAAAATAAAAAAAAACTAAAATAAATTTTTTAAAAAAAGGAATTTCTTTGAAGTAGGTTTTTTTTTTTTTATGTTTTATATGGTTTTTGAAAAGATTGGGAAGTATTTTGGCCATAAATACTTATTTTTATATTTTTCTATATTTTTTGAATTATTTCTAAAATACTTCTACATACAAACTGATTTTCAAAATTCATTTTTCACTCTTTTTTTTAATCTCATTTGGATGCATTTTGTTCAATTATATTTTTAATAATTTTTTGGATTTTATGATTTTTTTTAGAGTTTTTAGCCCTTTTTAGTCCTGTCGGGATCTGCCTAGTTGGGGCCAATTACCCATACCAGTTTCGGGTTACTTGGATATCCCATGGCCGAGTTTTGAGGCCAATTCATGCACTTGAACTGAGTTCAACATCACTTGCATCCCACAAACTACACCTATGTTTTTTTTCTCTCGTTCATTTTATTTTATTTTATTTTTCTTGCACTTGGTATTGGGGTTGAGAATTTTTCGGATCGTGTTTGGATCCACCTAAATCAAGTTCCGGATCTGGATCTGGATCCGATTGGACTAGATCACTTCCAATTTTGTACAATAATGTAAAGTTAAAAGTAAAATTATAAAAGTTAAAATAATTATATATTATAATTAATAAATATATAAATTATAACATATATATAAATATAAATATATGTTAATTTAAAAACCTGATTGGGTCCAGATCAGATCCACCTATACTTGGATCCCACCCAAATTATTATTCGGATCTAGATTTTGGATCCGGATCCAAATAAAATCCAAATTTTTGGTTTCTAATAGGGACCGGGTAAATTCTCAACTCTATTTGGTAAAGCACTGTAGAGGCATATAAGTTATTGGCAAGGAGATATGTTCATCGATTAACGTATAGATAGATACCATTAACTAAAATAGGACTATTAACGGGCTGGTCCGGCCCTAGCGTAAGGCTGCCTGTATGGGTAGACTTGGGGGCCAGAAACAAACTGTAGTTTGCAGCATATCCCGGGTATGTCCCAACTAATGAGAACCGAGCTTGGGTGGAACTAAAAAAGTCAGGCGGGACCTTATATAAATATGAAAAAAATATTTAATATATAGAAAATAAATTTTAAAACTTTTTGTGAGTGCTTGCCGGACCTGTCCTGAGATATTTTGGGGACCCAACTGTGGGCCTTAACAAGCAGCTCGGAATAAGCTGGTTTGGACCAGTTAATAGCCCTAAATTGAAAAATGGAATGAAGAAGATGGTATGGATCCACAAGTTAATATTGTTAAGACATTTAGAACATTATTCGCCGAATTAGAAGATCCATATCTCAAAAACTATGTCATGTAACAAAACTTTTTAACTTGATATGCAAAGCTACAACCATTCATCCAGAACGATAGGTTTGATGAAATAAAATGTATAAAAAATTTTGTTTAGGTACAAAATTGTAAATTATGTACAATGACAGGAGATGGTCTAGTTTCCCTTTCAAATTGAAACTTGAGGGTTGTATTTCAATTAACCCATGTCTCAAAATCCATGGAGAATGATTGGCTCCGTGACCGCTTGATGAAGGAGTAGAGAAGGATGAGCGGCTCTGCAACATGCCATGGAAACCAATGCCTTCTCCACCTCCTTTGATGCATTCTTGTTTAGCAGGGAGACTATGTAATCCATCACAAATGACTCGCAAGGCACAGTTAGAGGACGGCATCCTGTCAGTCCATACTCTTCTTCAGCCATCAAGAGTAACTCTTGAAAGATGGGGCGGTTAAGAAACGTTAACGGAATCACGAACCGGCTTCCATCTATTGTATAAATCACAAAATGACCCTCAGTGGCAACTGAATCCATTCGATCACTAGTATTTATTTTGAGGGATATTCTCCTTCTTTGACTCATGGCTTTTATATGCCATTTGCACGCTATCTCCAAGAGCCTCTTTGAATTGATCATGGCTAAATACAAAATTTAGAGGAATTTAGTATTCTTTTATTGGGTAAGCAGTGGAACTTATGTCTGTACTTGAAAACAAACGAAAACAAGAAGAGAATAGAGCAAGAATGAGCTCGTAGTGGTGTGAATGGGAGGTGATGAGCTTACCTTATATTGAAGGGTGGAGAGAGAGA